>JAJHUR010090051.1:0-10668 GCA_027495735.1 Lutjanus campechanus | reverse complement strand
GTGTGTGTGTGTGTGTGTGTGAATATGCTGGAAGGTTTTGTGCACTCAGACATTCAACCTAATGTGTTTATTTGGGGTCAGATGTCAAAAATCAATGTCTAGCCTAACAATAACTTTTATGTGTCATGTTAGAAGCTGTCCCAGTCATCTCACCTGATCTGACCCTCCATCATCACATCCACTGATCCAGCATGGCTAACACAGACTCTGTCAGTGTCCGGGTCTTCTCTCTAAACTGCTGGTCAGTGACTGATTTGCAGTGTTTCTTAATGCATTTTTATGTCTTGATAGATGTATAAAAACACATGCAGACACACTGTCCATACTGTTTTTTTTTTCCAGGGGGATCCAGTACCTCAGCAAACACTGTCCTCAGCGCTATGCCATGATTGGAGATATGTTATGCAAGGAAGAGCATGATATTGTGTTACTGCAAGAGGTTAGTGGAAGCCATCTTACAATGTTATAAAGTTTCAAAGTCACTAATCTATTTGACTTTTTCAGGTTACATGTTTGGTTAAATTTGGTCTATTCTGCCGTAAATCTTACAGTATTATAAACTTGAATCAACAATATTAATTATGCAAAGATGCCCAGTATTCTACATTTCCAGTGATGTATCTCATTTTTTTCAGGTATGGAGCGAGAAAGACTACCTCTCCTTGAAACAAAAACTGGCCTGTAGTCATCCTCACTCCCATTACTTCAAAAGGTAAATGTTTTTACTCCCCTCTCAGAAAAGGTTGCTGTGCAATCTTTTCTGAACGTACCCAATCTGTGATTAAAATTTATGAGTAAGTTGTCCTATCTTCAAAAAGCTCCTGAAGTGCCTTAGTGTCAGAAAAATGTGCTTTCATGGCATAGATCCATCTGAAAAATTCAACAGAAGCTTAGGCCTTACCTATAAGGATTAACTTCTGAAGCTTAATTCGTTCTTGACCTCCATACCAAAGCATAAGACTGAGATTAATAAAAGGTTCTACTTCTCTAATCCTCTCTGCAGCTCACAAAAATGTCAACTCAAGTAGATAAGTTCTCACATCTACTACAGATAACACCTAATATGATGGTGACAGATGTGAGTTACTTCATTAAGCGATAATCAGGTCCTACTCAGAGTTCCTATACAGTATAGAAAAGTATGGAATTTGAGTTTAGTAATATCCAGATCTAAATGGACAAATTAAAAGAGTGTATAATAAAAAAAAAATGTGTTTCCAGACTGTTGTCCTTATTCTGTTTTCTAAAATATAAAATTCAGAATTTCTAAAAGTAAACTGATAGAAGCAGAGAGTTTTTCATGGTATTTGGAACAGGCAGGAAGCACAGATAACATGTTTACCACTGCGTGAGAGAGTGTGAGCCAGAGCGCGCTGGATGTAGCAAGGTTGGAAGTACGACTGAAGGTACACTCCTACGCAGAGCTGCTTCTGTGCCTGTATGTCACAGCCTGCAAAACAGCTTCACCCAAAGTGTCTTATAACTGTGCCAAATCCAGACATTCACACCAAATTGGCTTGACAGAAGATGTGTCAAAATCTTTGAATTGCATATATACATACATAGCATAACAAATAACCAAAAATTAAGCTTATCTGAGCATGTATGATGTATTTATCTGAAAAGTAAACAGAATATCTTTTCTGCTTAAGGTTGTAAGGAAGCTATTACCTTTAAGGCTGCGTTCAGCATCGTTGCCATGGACAGTTAATAAACTGCACAGATGCAATGAAAACCAAATTACTCCTTTTAACTACCAGTGAAGCAAAGTCAATGGACTTATCTGTCATAGTTCCCAGCTGAATTGTACATTTACATCCCTTCTGGTACTGTAGGGGTTGGAGATATACTGTTGAATAACACTGCACTGTTTTAGCATTGCAGCTTGAATGAAACACTCTGCACTGAACTGGTGGCTTCAGTTCATTTGTGTGAGCTACAGTACCTTGCTAGAATCTTCTGGCAATTGTTTGGCAACCTACATGCAGCATACATACGTGGCATGGTAACACTTGAATTTTTAAACCATGTATTTACATAATAAACATCCAGCTGTTTATACTCATGTGTCAGATATGGTCGAAAAACTCTTGCGGGTATTTAGCATGGAACATAAAACCTTTATTCATGTGTTGCTTTTCTTCTCATTGTGCAGTGGGGTCATAGGCAGTGGACTGGCCATTTTCTCCAAACACAGAATCCATGACACTTTTCTTTATCGCTACTCATTGAATGGTTATCCTTACATGGTAAGTCTGAGACTCAGAAGGCTGTGTTTTGTGCAGTACTCCGTATACAAATATTGATGAAAGTGAACATTAGTAAAGAAATGATTGTTATTTGCCAAAAAGTATTCCCACAATTTAAGAAAATGCAACTCTAAAATCATGTTTTTAATAGAGTTTTAAACAGGGATACAGAGCCAGGTTGCCCTATTTCCTACAGCAAGTTGTTCCAGACTCGAGAGAGACTGACTGCAAAGGCCAGATCTCCTCTGGTTTTTATTCTTGACCTGGGAATTATTAATAGAGACCTACCAGCGGATCTCTGGCTGCACTTAGGCTCTTATAGAGTTAGCAAGTCAGCAATATAGCCAGGATCCAGTCTCACGCAGGCCTGACCCTCATGGATATGTGATACCTGCAACCACTCCTTGCAGAATAACATATCTCCTTTTTCTCTCATAACTTTTTGTAATTTTTTGCTCATATTCAGGCTCACCATGGGGACTGGTTTGGGGGGAAAGCTGTCGGGATGGCCATCCTAAACATCGGCAGCCTGACTGCTAACGTCTATGTTACTCATGTAAGGTTTCCTAACATCAGCTCTCAGCTACACCTACTTATTATATACAGTTATTGATCAAAGTGCTGCTGTCTCTGTGTATTAATTTTAGCTGCATGCAGAGTACTCCAGAGATAAGGATACTTATCTACCTCACAGAGTGGTTCAGGCGTGGGAGCTGCAGCAGTTCATTCGGTATTATCTCTTTGCTTGTTTGTTCTGCAAATATTTGTATTTGCATATTTTTCTCAGGTGAACCTCACCTGTTGTGAGATGGTGTCAGTGATGTTTGTCACAACCTGAAGTGTCTGACAGTATTCTTATTAACTAAATGCTTTTTAAAACACAGTAAAGTTTCATCTTGATGTTAACTTGTGTCACTGGTAATTATGTGTTTTTCTCTGGCTATTAGCCACACCTCTGCTGGAGCAGATGTGGTGATTTTAGGTGGTGACCTTAACATGCATCCTCAGGACCTCGGCAACAGACTACTGAGGACTTCGACTGGACTCCGAGACTCTTATTTAGAGACCGCTAAATTCGATGTACGTTGTAACAAGAATGCTGGGCAACGCTTCAATTTGTATTGGCTATGATTACATTATGGTAACACTGTTTTGTTTTTTACATTTTACTGCGTTGATGGTTAGATATGAGACACAATGACAGTGGTAGGCAGCTCTGTAACAGCACAGGTGGCTAGTAGTCAGACAGGTTTAAAACAATGTAAAAGCAAGATGATCATTCCCTATAAAGTCTGGTATTATCGCCCAGCGCCCTCTAAAACATCTTGCATACGCAGCTTCTGCATCACTGTAAAGTTGTATCCAGCAGTGTCATTGTGGCTCAGTATCTCAAACATCAAGCTAGTAAGTAAACTGTCATTATAACTGACAAAAATAATGGTTGGAACTATGACAACAAGAAACAGGTTGTGAAGATTAAAAAAAAAAGTCAAAAGATAATTTTCTGTTGCAGGGGTGTGAGGATGGTATTACCCTAATAGCTGACAACCCTTTTATCAGTAAAAAGGAGCTTGTTCCCTTTGAGAAGGGAATTCGAATTGACTACATCCTGTTCAAGGTGGGTGAGAGCCTTGTGTCATCACATCTGCTGTATGTTTATCTTTAATTTAGACATTGAAGCACCATTCCCTGTTTTTTCTTTGAACTTCCAGGGTTCTTCCAAAGCGGACATTTGTTGTGATTTCATGTCCACCACCAAAGGCTCTGTCCCTGACCATCCATTCCCGTACTCCGACCATGAAGCTCTGACGGCCGAACTGAGGCTGGAGACTCACACTCCAACTGAGACTGACAGTGACAGGAAGTCGAAGAATCAGGACTTTGATGCAGGTATTTTTTACTGGCAATATTAGCAGGGTTGGCTCTAACGATGTCACAGTCAGTTGATCCGTGTCCAGACTGAAATATCATATAATTACAGATGGATTGTCATGAAATTTTGTTCAGACATTTGTGATCCGCAGAGGATAAATTCTACTGACTTCTGTGATTGATTCAGATTTTTCATCCAGCACCATCATCAGGTCAAAATATTAACTTGTCCGGTCCTTTGGTTTATGACAAAATACCTGCAAAATTAATGACATTCACTTTGTGTTTAGTGCTCATTAACAAATGTTAGACTTATTTCACACTGAACTAAGAAACGGAACGTGGTAAACATTGCACAAGCAAAACATCAGTTTGTTAACATTGTTTTGAACATGTTAACATGCAGATGTTGGCATTTAGCTCAAAGCACTGCTATGCTGAAAGCCTCATTCAGATGGGATTTATGTCTCTAGAGGAGGTGGAGGAGGTGATTTTAACATGACCTGTGCAGGTCAGTTTTAATCCCGTCCAGAGCCTGTATGTTGGTCATTTATAGCCCATACCTTAGTAATAATTACAGCTGTTATTACCTCCTGTTTTTTAGACAAACTTTTTCATCAGCTCAATGTGAAATTTGACTTCTGAAAATGGAAGAACGCAAAAATATTTTTAAGGTAAACAATGCTGATGCTATCATAAAGGCCTGTTTGGGAGCCAATATGACAGGGACAAAAAAATTGAGTCATCAGGGGAGCAAGACCCCATAAAACTGATCAAATGGGCCATTGAATGACAGCTACAGGTAGGTACCGGTCTTCTCTTTTGGTTAATATTACAGAATGTCTGTCTGTTACAGACCACATCCTGTAATTTCATCATCATCAAGGTTAAAATGTCCAGAACGATGGGTGACATTAACAAGGAGCGCAGTGAAAATTAATTGTAATTTTGTGATGTTAATCCAATCCAAATGGGGCATAAGTACAGCCTTGCAGAAACACGAGCATGGCTGTAAACTTTTAGGATGGGCTCACACCTAAAGGTCCGGTTCCTGAATCAGTCCAATGCGAGAATGATAGATTGCCTCAATTATCACCTCTTCGAGGCGGACCAGAGAGCGGTTGTTTGGTGCACGCCAGAGTTTGAGTCCGACATTCAGACCAACTTAAACAAACTGCACCAAGAGGGTAAATGCCTCAGGGCCCGGTTCAGCTGGACTAAACATGGCTGGTGTGAACCTGCCCTTATGGGCTGTCTACACCAAAAACATCACGCACAACAAAAACAATGTGAGCATCCACACTGACGAATTATAACATTGTGTGAACAGTGTCACAAAGCACACGCTTCACCCTCCAACTGTGTCAGCAGCCTACAAAATGGATACTTGCTGCTGTACGCTGCCCTGAGAAACAGAAAAAAAACAACCAGAAGGATGGAGGTTCACAAAATTCATCAAAGGCGAGAGGAGTTAGGAGAATCCAACGCTCTGTTACAAGAGTTGTTTTTTGGAGACAAATTTTATTCATGAACTTTTGTATGAGTCAACATCAATTTGATGATATCCTGACAATCATCAAAGAGGACATCAGTGAGGATCAAAGAGAAACCCCGTCAGCACCAGAGACTGTTTGGTTGTATGTTTCAGGTAAAATGACATTTTCTATGTGTAATTAGCAGTCTATGATTACCTTATGTAAGAGTTTAATAAGTTTTAGGCTGTAAATTGGTGTGGATCTTGATTGGCTGTCAGTTTTTCATTCATTGATCATTCATTTATTTACTGTCACCACTGTATTGACCGCCACTCTCGTCCTTGTTGTTGTTGTTAGTTTCAGCATTTCACTGTTCAAATGACTTGCATTAAACACACCCACGGCACCTGTGTTGAAATCAACCACAAACTTTTGCAAGATTTTTTAATCTTGTTTGTTTCTTCTCTCTTTGACGTCTCCAGGGAAGGTGGCCGAGCTGGTTGACATTGTGACGGAGGCCCGCACTGAAGTGAAAGTGGGTTTGCACTGTGCTGAGCGGATGCGCTACACTGCGACACGCACCGGCGTGATGGGTTTGGCTCTGCTGATTCTGGAACTAGCCATCGCCGCCGTGCCCTGGCTGGCTCTGGGAGCTGAGCAACCTTTCCCTCGCACCTCCTTCTACATGCTGGCCGGATTGTGCTTCGCCATCCTGTTGACCACCTCTCTGCTGTACATCTTTTACACCATGGAGCTGAAATCTCTTCAGGGGGCTGAAGACCAGATGAGGCTGACCGTGGGCAGCCTCCAAGAGAAGCTCAGGGGCTTTCCTTTGGCTCAGCCCCACAACTCCCAGCGGAGGCCCCCAGACGGTCTGGAGCCCACTGCCTTTGACTCAGAGGAGTAATCCAGGAGCCAAGTGGGTCAAAGTGAAAGAAGCCTTTGAAGTGAGCTTTAAGATGGAGTCATTTATCCACTGAATGTGTTTTATGCTCTTGAGATTTAGATTTGTACTGCTGAATTAAGGAGTTTTTGAAGGACGTGTCTGAAAGTAGTGCAGGGCACATGCTTTGACATTTTTTATACTTTTTATATAATCGTTGAGCCTTTTTTTTATCCCCAGATTTCCCTCTATGCACTTCAACAAACATGCTTCCTGTCACATAGTATGATACATCTGTGCTACTGCTGTTCCGAAAGGTCAGAAACGTGACGTTTTGCGTTCCTTAAGCCTCACGTCCGACTTGCATTCCACCCACCTGTAGTTTCAGCGGGACCACTTGTTTCTGTTTTCAATTCCACGCTTCCCTTTTTGTGAGTCCAACACGCAGTCATAGCGGGTCCAGACTGAAAGTAGCCCTGTGGCCTTTGCTGCATGGACGACACACACACTCAGACGGTTGTAGGTTTACATTGTGGTCAGTAACGTCTTTTTTCCTCACGCACCAGTTAAGACTTTTCAGTGTAGAATATATATACTGTAGGAAAAGGGACAAACTCTATCTACATGTCTCAGTCATCATGTTCACGGTCCTCTTGCACTTCTTTATGTTAGAGACAATCTACACTCCTCTTTCTCAAAGTACAGCGGTGGGAATCCGCTGAAGATATTCTGTCATATCCTGTATGTACTCTTAACTTTGACCTATTTTTTTGATGTGTTTTACAAGACATCATGTACTGTAGAAAATTGCAAATGCTTAATACATCTTTAGTGTGCAGTGCACTTACTTGACTAACCAGATAAACCACTTCCTTTTGTGTATGCTAGGAGATTACTCAATATTCACACATCTTCATGACACAGTGTTTTAACTCAGCAAGAGCCTAATAATGACTGATCATTTTTAAAATGTATTCTTAACTCTCACTTAAGATGTTGGAAAAGCACTCGGTAGTTCACAGGATCTCAGATGACACCTGATGTTCATTCCAATTGAAAAACATTGTGATGAGCATGATTATGACAGCAATAATAAAGACTTAATTCTCATTCTTCTTGACTGCTTTGTTTCTGTTTAAAGGTGACAAGTCAGCAGATGATGCGCTTTGTCAATTTTGTTTTCCAGGTTCCTGTGAATGCTGGAAATCCTTGAAAATCCTTGATTTTTAATGCAGTGTTTTCAAGCTTTAAAATGTGCTTTGATTTTGGATCATTTGATTGAAATTGTTATCGCATTACTTTATTAATGAATTATAATAAAACAATTTGGAGAGAGGCTAATTGCTTTTGCATTTTCCACAAAATAAAGACTGCTTGAGTGTATTCTGCTCGAGTCTCACGAGCCTCTCTGCACATGCAGCTACGCTTGGTGTGATCTGTCTGTGTTCGTCGATTTACAGATGTGTGCCATCTGAACAATAAGTGGGCTAAAAGATGGCACCATGCAGGGACGTTGTTGTTTCAGTCAGCTTTGGCTTGAAAACGAAAAACTGAAAAAGATGAAGAGGATTTTTTGATTGAAATTGAAGTTATTAGTCTTGTGATTGTTTCATATCGGCTCAGCCAGGTTATATAGGCTGCCAAATTTACTTACCGACAGGTGACACATTTTGAAACATGAAACTTGAAGGCGTTTTCCTTTTATTTGTCACTCTTCTGCAATATTGTATCATGAAACATAATTTGGTTCTTCATAGCACAATAGCTTATTATTAAATGTGATGAAGAAATTAAATTGGGCCTAATCATTTTGTGAATAAATATATAAAGCTTACATAAATATGGCATTTATCACAGGTGCAAAGTGCTGGAAAATCATTTTAAAAAAAGCACCTTGAAAATGCTTTAAAAGTACTTTAATTTGATATGGGAAACGGTGTAGGAACCCTGATATTCACTGATACACAACAGATGTACACATTTACCACTAGAGGGCAACATTAATACATGAGACAGTAAAGTTTTCAAATGAAAACAACTCTTGCTTCAGATCAACCATCAGATTTGCTCTTGAGCAGCAAAGCAAAGGCGAAATGAGAGAAAAAATAAAAGAATTGCCCACATATGCAACATGCCAGCTGGCACATGTAAACCCTGCAGGATAAGAGCACCCATGGGTGTGGTGATACATTTGAATTCTTAATTTTTCATCAGTATAATCCACATTAGGCACATTAGATGCTTTAATCTGCCAAAAAAATGCCGTGGCTTTGTTACCAATATGATAATCACTAATAATGACCACACAGGCTTGCGTCAATCCCTAAATATAAGAAATATAAGGGATGCATGATAAATATCGGTCCTCTTCAGCTATATCAGTCGATATCAGTACTGGTATATATTCACCGATGAATATTGGCTATACTAATATCTGATTTGACAGAACTGAATTCTTCTGGGGCAAAATGACCCATAAAGACAGAGTTTGTTTATGAAGTATTTTGATCAACGTAAAACTAAATGAACATTTGAAGAGTCAGAACTGTTCTTTGACATTTTTTTTTTTATTCTAAAAATATTTACAACCTATAGTTCATGGACACCTGAGGGTAAGAAAGGCTAAGATGTAGAAAGCAAAAATGGATGATTTAACATCCCATAGCTCTGACCTGCATCACTATGACAACAAATGATCAAGTAGCTTATCGGTATCGGCCATGAGAAGCAGGTAATTATTGGTGTTGGGTATTGGCTGAGAAAAATCCATATTGTGCCTCCCTAATAAACACATATACAACCCCAATTCCAAAAAAGGTGGGATGTTGTGTAAAATGTAAATTATAAACAAATGTAATGATTTGCAAAAACCTTTTGACCTATATACAATTGAATGCAGCACAAAGACAAGATATTTAATGTGCAAACTGATTAGCTTTGGTTTTTGTAAATACACACTCATTTTGAATTTGATGCCTGCAACATGTTCTTAAAAATATGGACAGGAGCTCGTTTACCACTGTGTTACATCACCTTTACATCACTCAGTGAACGTCTGGGGAACTGAGGACACATATCGCTGAAGTTTTGCAAGTGAAATTCTTTCTCATTCTTACTCGATATATGACTTCAGGTGCTCAACAGTCCGGGGTCTCTGTTGTTGTATTTTTTGCTTCTTAATGCACCACACATTTTCAGTGGGAGACAGGTCTGAACTGCAGGCAGTTACCCATGAATTTGCAATGATTTTCAAATCATTGCATTCTGTTTTTATGTATGTTTTCGACAACATCCCAACTTTTTTTGAAAGTTTCACAAAAGATTGGGTCAGTATTTTTACCCAAAAGGTAGTGGTTATTAGTTTGGCAGAACAGGATTTAAATGATAGGGGTTGTGTGGCAGGGTCAGTTCAAATACTTGTAACATAGGAGCTGATTTTGTATTTTTACTTGTGCATTTTCAAAAAAAGTTATATTTATTTTACTTGTTTGACATTTAAGTCAAGTTAAAGTAGGTCTATCAGTGGTTGAAGAAGTACTCAGATATTTCACTTAAGTAAAAGTAGCAATACCACAGTGTTGTAATACTTTTTTACTAATAAAAGTCATACATCCACAACTTTACTGAAGTAAAAGTACAAAAGTATGAGCATTAAAGTACACTTACAGGACCAAAAGTGCAGAACGAAAATGGCTCATTTTGCTGCTGGTTAAAGTGGAGCTAATTTGAATTACTTTACATACTGTTGAGTGGCAAAATCCCAAAAATACATCATAAATCTTTAGTTGATTTATGTTTGTATAAATAATCTGAGTGCAAAGTAACTACAAAATGAAGTTTAAAGTAAATGTAGTAGAATATTTGCCTCTGAAATGTAGTGGAGTAGAAGTATAAAGTAAGATCAAATGGATATACTATACTACATATACTGTACTCAAGTACAGTACTCGAATACATGTACTTAGTTGCATCCCACCACTGGAGTTAATATGTGTTACACCATAATAAGTGTTAAACTGTTTACCCAATTTTTTACCAACATCCTGTCCTATCTTGTTACATTTTTTTTATCCTGTTTTAACATCATAGTAAAAATAAATAAATTAGGCTAATTTCTTGTCTTAGTACTTTAATGATGGCATAATTTTCCAGCGAGTGCAGTTGTGGTAGGTCAGGAATAATATCATGC
>JAJHUR010090050.1:12883-23974 GCA_027495735.1 Lutjanus campechanus | reverse complement strand
CTCTACTCATTTTCTCCCACATCGCTAACTACACCTTTAACTAACTTACCTATTATTTAATTGTTAAACCTTTACTAAGCTTTTGTTGTTGCTTTATTAAGATTTCTACTTTATTATGCATTTATTATCACTGAACTATGCACTTATTAACAGTTAACTGCACATTTTGGGGGTACCTGATCTTAAGTGTGAACAATGCTTATTAAGGTTAATTAATCCTTTATTGTGCACTTATTAACAGTTAACTGCACACTAATCTAAAGTGTGAACGGTGCCTGCTGAAGAGTTGTTGGTTCAACTTAATATTTTAAGATTATCAAACATGTTTTCCGAACTGAATTAATCAAATCTATTTGACAAGTAAAGATTTTTGTTTGTTTTGTTTTGAATGATCACAAAATTATCTCAACTTGTCTTTTCAAATTTAGTCCAGTTAAAATGTTAAGGCAGCCCAGATACTAACTTTTATGAGTTAAAACAAATTGTTGTGGAGTTTTTTTTGTCCAGGTGACAAAAGCAGTTTAAAGCTGCAGGGAACTTCCATATCGTGCTGATTTGAACAAAAGCAGTAGTGTTTCCACCACCATAACTGAAAAATAAAACTATCTGACTTGTTATTTTCAGTTTTTGAAAAATGATTTTCAGTTTGGTGAGATTTAGGGAAAAAAACCACTTGGGTACATTCAGGAAAATATCATGTTTTATAGTTTAAAAAAAAGACCCTTTCACAATGTTATAAAGGCTTTCTGGCAATCACAAGGACGTGTTGTCGAGGCAACGAGAACTAGCCAATCATAATACAGTAGTCATGTTCAGTCACAGCAGAGTAGGGTGGGACTAGTATAAATCTTGTGTTTTCTACACAATTGGGATTTCTGATCTGCCACCTTTGTGATTAAAGGCTGATCAAGTTTTGATTGATTATTGAAAGAAACAAACACCGACAGTACCATAAAATGATCCATTCTATCATAAAAAAAAACATGTATGTAACCTATATCTGCAAGCTCGATAACAGAAACACACAAATGATCTACATTGATTGCAGACACAACCAGACCTGACACACTCATTTAAAGTGTTTTCATTTGGTTCATTTTGTCCAGACAAAGTAAAAAATGCATTTTAGTTCTGGTGAGGTTCCTGTTCACACTGACTCTATACCAACGAACCAAGAGAAGAAAACATGAAGTTATACAGAGTGCCAAGGCTCCTGATTTTCCCAGGAGATTCACATTTTTCATGGCGCTCTCCTCATTTTCTCCCAGGATCAGAATTCTCCTGTGTATTTCTCTCAATTTCTGACAAACTTTCTCACCTTTTTATTTTAGTTTCTGACACAGTACAGCGTGTATCAGCCTTTATACATCTCTAAAAGTGTACCGCTTCCGTCCAGACAACAATACAGCTACACCAAACCAGACTTCCCAATAAGTTTCCTCCGGAAAGTTTTAAAGGAAAGGGGCACACATTGTTGCCACATCATATTTTTTTAGGAGCAGTGACAAAAAAAAAAGAATGAGAGAAAACTGATGAATATTAGTTCATTTACTCAAGTCCATAATAGAGGGAGTGCACTTTGCAGAGTTACTTTGTTATTTTCATTATTTAAAAGTCACCAGAATGCAGGAAATAAAGTCTGACATTCTCCCTATTTTTGAGGTCTCGAGGTTGGCAACCATGGCGACATGGAAGTCGTTCTCATCCCATCTCGTCACATAGACATTTTTGTTAACTGTACGCACAGCTGGCACAGTGTGTGTGTGTGTGTGTGTGCATACTTTTACCTCCATGAATGATCTGAATCTTCAGAGTCACCAGGATGTAACAATAACTGACCTCCTTTGCTTTTCTACACACACTATCAAAACCTCCAAACCCCATTATGTCTCCGTCAGTGCTTTAAAGCTTTTGATCAAACAGGTGATGCTGCCATTATTCCGCTGAGGACAGTCTCTTTTATACCTAACACGTATTACTTGTTTCTCTGCCTTTATATTGTTTTTTTTTGTTGCATGTGTTTGGTTGGATTGTTGGCGGTGACTGTAAAACCATTCACTGTGGCGAGGAAACTATTCAACAAGCATTTCATTCATTTTATTTACTTACGACTTAAGATTTAGTCCCACAGCAATTATTCTTCTTTAATTTGACACAAAGCGAGCCAAGCTGTGTTTTAGAACTGCAAAGAACAGATATACTCTGGAGAAATCAGTTTCATACCAAAATTAAGAAGATGCTTGTATTTTTTTTTTCCTTCATCTGACTTGTTCAGAAACACTTGTTGCCATGGAGCCAGTTAGTTAGTTGTGGGCTACAGCTCGAGGCCAGTGTTTTTAGACTACATATGTTACAATTCGAGAAACTGGCACCGTTAAAAGTAAACAGAACTAGCTATTCAGCCATCTTAAGTCTTATTCGCACAGGAATAGTGTTACCATTAGTGCCAGGAGACCTCGTGTGATTTAAAAAAAAATACTCCCACGTCTGTGTTTTTCTGTGGCGCATTCACATGGGATAAGTATTTTACTCAAATTTACTGACATTATCCCACGGATATCAAGTCACGGCTCCGTTGTCTGACGTCAAAGCTCTGCTGAAAGATATAAAAATGTTCCTCACGGCATTCTGCCATGCATGTCATCCATCTCATCATCTTTCAAGATTTTGCTCCTCTCATGGGTTTGAGCTCGCTCTTTCCGTGAGTGGGTCGCCGCGCTTTTGTAGCGAATGAGCCTTCTGAATTTGCACCCGAAATGCTGTCAAAAACTTTCATTTCATGGCTGCCAGCGCAGCCTCCATAATTCTCGACCGCGAAAGGGGCAGAAAAAAAAGAGAGGCTCTGACCAAAGCAACAAAATGAAGAAAAAATCTTGCCAAAAAACCCCCGAAAAGACCAAACCACAGAGATGCAGATCTGCATGGAACTAATATTATCACAGGATGTCTGCGTTTGGTGAAATAGGAAAGGTAGTTTGTGGTGGAATTTTTACTTTACAAATTAAGGGCATGACAGATTCACCCGGGATCAAAATCACAGAAGAAGTCCCCAGGTAATACTGATCATCTGCAAATAGGGCTCAATATATGACGTCCCAGCAGAGCGTAATATAAAAATATGTGTATCAAATCTGTGTGTACAGGTGTGACTGTACTATGACTTTGAAGGTGTGCGATTTGTGATATAAACTGCCACTTATAAGGTACCTTATATTATAGTTGCAATGATCAGGGGCGTCTCTAGTGGTGGTGAGGGCTACAGGCCCCTCCTGAAATCTAATTGGCCACTCCAAGTGCCACACCATTATCCTCAAGTGTGATTGGTTATCTGTCCAGTCAGAGGCAGGGCCTTAGTTTCAACCAACTGTTTGAGGAGTATTTTTGATTGAATTTAATTTTCTTTTGTATGTGGCCTACTTTTACTTTTTTATAAGGTTAATTTAGCATACTTAATAAATTAATAAATTGTTTAAATAGTAAATAATAAAACATTTTTCATGACGTATGGAGGATGAATTTCCTTTTGAGGACTATAAAAATAAAGTATGGAAGCTTTATATTATATTTGTGTGGTGTCACTGTGACGCTAGTAATTAAAGTAGATATGAAAAATGCTACATTAATGTGTGCATGTGCTTACATGCGTGCACATGCTGCATGAGTAAATGCCCCACTGGGCTACCCCCATCAAAAAGTCTGGGAACACCCCTGGCAAGGATCAGTCGATTAATCGATCAGTGGATTGAAAGAAAATTAATCACCAACTATTTTGATAATTGATTAAAGTAATTTCTGAGGCAAAAATGTCAAACAATCGCCGGTTCCAGCTTCTTGAATGTGAGGATTTGCTGCTTTTCTTTGTCATTTATGACAGTAAATGAAGAGTCTTTGAGTTTTGGACAAAAGAAGTAATTTGAAGATGTCAGTTTGGGCTCTGGGAAATTGTGATGAGCAATTAGCAATTGATTAAAGGAGCAATATGTAGCCATTGTGCGCAGTCCAAATAGTGAGTCAGAGCCATAGACTGTATGTTAAATGTGCTGTAATCCTGTTCAATAGACCATCTATGGTTGAAGTGAGCCCCCTCTCCCCCAGACACGGCACAGACAGGAAGGCTGCAGGAGCACTGCAGGATGAGCGCAACCTTGTAAGCTGAGCAGCTGTTAGGAACTGTCAATTGTCTGTCAATGTAAAGTTCAGCCTGTTGTCCTGAAAACAAAAGCTCACTGCTCTGAAATAACACACTCTGGATGATGAGTTTTGAGTGGCTGCCTGTCTCACTGTCTGCCAAACTCCATTAACATTCTGCTCAATTTAATCTTTAGAAACATCTACTCGTTCTGCGAGATTAGTAATAAACATGTAGTCATTCGGCCAAAAAACTTGGCATTAATTTGAACTCTGTTTGATGTGAAACAGACATACAAAACAGCTATTCTGGTCATTTCAAAGGACAACACAGCTGCAGCTTTCATGTCAAGTCAAGCGAGTTATTTCAACTTCACATTTCCTTTTTCCCTGATGACACATCTTTGTCACTTTAAGATTTATTACAGTAAATATATTACAGATTTCTCATTTAATCAATTAATTGTGAAAATAATGAGCAGTTTTAAAAAATAATTGTTAGTAGCAGCCCTACCATCAATGCCTCTGTGAGCGATATGCCACATCTCTGACCACCACTCTGCAGTGCGCCACAAAACTAGCAGCCAAACTACCCCGATGCCTGAAAAGCATCCTAAAGCACATGTGTTAGTTCAACCTGTTATTCTGACAGTGACAGATGATGATATTTAGCTTCAACACTTTATATGTGGCAGATAACAACTGGCTTTACTTCGCTCTGTGTGTAAAACCAAATGCTGTGTTTTAGCACAAACTAAAATAAAATCCGCAGTGGGAGGAAGCCGTCCTCGCCTCATCCTTATTCACAGCTCCTTGTTAGACACAGTCTCCGTGGAGGGAGAATCACAGAGGAGCAGCAGATATAAAAACAAAATGGTGCAATAAGACCATGTGAGGGAGAGCGTCA
This sequence comes from Lutjanus campechanus, assembly GCA_027495735.1. Classification (NCBI taxonomy): domain Eukaryota; kingdom Metazoa; phylum Chordata; class Actinopteri; order Lutjaniformes; family Lutjanidae; genus Lutjanus; species Lutjanus campechanus. The sequence goes on along the minus strand of JAJHUR010090050.1, from coordinate 18,939 downwards.
GCTATTTCAGTGCATTGTAATTTCAGAGAGCCGAGTGAGTCAGCAAAAGAGGAGCGAGCGGACGAGGAGGAAGACAGAGGCTTTAAAACGGGGAGGATGACAGATGGTCGGTGCGAAAGGAGAGAAGAGGAGAAAATGAATTAGACTAACTACAGAGCAGCGCTAAACAATATCCAGAGTCCAGCGTGGAGGCCTGTGGAAACAGCGGGGTGATGAAACCTCCTGTGCTCCTTGGCAGCGGGACAGCGCAGGGGCCACGCAGCGCCGAGCACCGCAGCCAGAGCCTTACGTAACAGGCCAGAGCGCTCAACGCTCCCATTCCAGCTCCCTGTGAAGGTGAAGATACACTCGCCACAAGACGGGAGGACTGAGGAGAGTCCAGACCGAGAGCTTCAGGCCTCGCTAGCTGCATATTAGAGATGTTCTGATACCATTTTTTCCTTCCCGATACCCAACTCTGAATCCCAGTACTGATTCTGATAGCATACCGGTTATACAAGTACATTCGTGTGAAAAACAATCTGATACCACTGTGTTAAATGATATATATATTGTTTTTTTTTCCAGCTGATACAGATAACTGATAATTATCTGCTTCTCACTGATAACCAATGTGGGAATGAGTCAATGGGAGCAGATTCTTTGGATGACTGACACTTTGCAAAGCCAATGCAGTTCAGAAAATAACAATATGCAGATTTTATATGTAATATGAAGCCAAAACATGTAAAATCTGTACGTTTAGGTAGTTTTACTGTGAGCTGCTTCATATTTGAACTGTTTTTCTCCACCGCAGCACTTGTCCTGATGCCTTCATCTGCACAAAGATTAGTTTTAACACTTTTTGCACGTACAAAAATGTGTACAGCGATCCAAGTAATGAGTTGGAGCCATACACTGTGTATTATAGAGGTTAAAATCCCATTTAATATAGAGTCTATGGTTGAAGCAAATAGTTTCCCCTGCCCCCTCCCCCACAGACTCCAGGGAAGCTCTGCAGGCTGCAGGAACACTGCAGGAGCGCAGGATGCGTGCAGTGTCATAAACTGACAATAACTAGCGAGGATGGGTCCTCCACTGTATATTGATCAGCTGTTTATAACTGGCAGTTGCCTGTCAGTGTAAAGTTCAGCCTGTTCCCCTGAAAACAAAAGCCCACTGCTCTGAAATAACACACTCTGGACTCTGACTTAAGTGGCTGCCTGTCTCACTGCCTGCCAAACTCCATTAACATTTTGCTCAATTTAACTGATATAAACATCTACTCTTTCTACAAGATTGTGAATGATTTACTCATTTGGTGAACATTCGGCAACAATTTTAGCTCTAATTAGCGGGAAACAGGCAAACAGAAACAGTTATTCCGGTATTTCTAAGCGAGCAGGCTCACATGAGACAGCTGATGATGAGATAAACATGTTTACTGAAGCTGGCCCCACACTACTATCAGATTTTAAAATGTGGTTGCACCACACACATTTCCTCTTAGCATGTTTCCTGGATCTCTGATGGCATATTGCGGTTATAATTTATTACAGTAATTATATTACAGCTTTCTCCTATAAATACATTATATAATCCCTTACAGAAAAAATCATATGAATTTCACATGTGAAATATGTGGAATATGTGTTTTTCACATGTTAAACATGTTCTTTGCACACTGGAAACATGCGGTTTTGGAACATGTTAAAGGTTGGAAATGTGAAACCAATGTATATTCAATGTATATTGCAAAAATGACATCAAATTCATAGGATTAACCTGTGTTTTTCACATGCTAAATATGGTCTTTGCACATGGGAAATGTGGGTTTGGAATATTTTTCATGGTGTAATTTGTATATTCCCATACATGCCACCATATGCCACATGTGGTAACATGTTTCCTACATGTGATCACATGGTCACATGTGACAAACATGAGAAATTCATGTGGTTTTTTTTCTGTAAGGGTTGTATTTATGTTTCAGTTACATTCAAACAGGGTTATTTTTTGTTGTCTCAAAATGTCTTTTTTTTTTTTTTTAAGAAAACGCCTGGATACACGCTTAGAAAAATGTGTAAATATTAATTTTCTGCGATATTGTTTAGGGCTGAACAGTTGATCGAAAATTGCAATATGGTTTACTGCAATTTTCAAATCGAAAGATGTGCAATATTTGTTAAAGGTGAAATGTGTGTCAAAATACCAGGTGTCGGGGCGCCCTATAGCTCAGTTGGTAGAGTGTGTGCCCCATGTATTGAGGCTGTCACTCCTCTGCAGCGGTCCCTATCACAATAAAGGCAAAAGCCCCAAAAAAAACAGGTGTCCTAGCCAACATGTTATACTCTACACTTCTGAAAAACGTTGTTTAGTGCAAAACCCTGACAAAAATAACACACTATAGTCATATTAATGAGAAAAATCTCAAATCATATTGCAATTGCAATATCAGTCAAAATAACTGCAGTTAGATATTTCGTCAAAATCATTCAGCTCTTACACTGTTGTTGTTATTATTGTCTGAACTCGGCACTAGTCACGGCTAAATGTTGTCGTCTCATTAGGTTTTCCAGCAATAAGTCACAGTTATCTGCTGGAATATTTTTAGAAAACAAGAAATCAGGCATAAATGAAAAACATTTAGCAGTTACAGGGATTCTGACTGTTGAGAAAAAAAAAACTTCAGTGTTGCCTCTCAAAAGAGACAAAGACCATGTATGTACTTTAAATGGTTCAAGAACAGTTTTCACTTTACTTTGCCTTGGATCAGCGTTTTATGCAGAACATGAACAGTTTTACAGGAGCTGAACTTCTTTCACAAGTAATTGCAAACTTTAACCTGTACCATGAGGTAAGTCTCCTGTTCAAGCTATAGTATTTCCAGTGGTAGTTAAAATTGTTCATCCATATAGTAGCCAGCACTGCTACAGTTTGCCTGCTAGCATTACATAGTTCTCCTTATTTAGCATTTTGCCGACAGCTATGACAGCTTCAGTATGCAGTATGAGATTGTTAACATGACTACCAGCATGATGGGAAAATCAAAATACAAGACAGATGTTTAGACATGGATCAACAGCGTCCCAGAAATGTGCGGGCTGGATGGGAATCTACAAGGAAAAGGCGACTGGTCTACCCCCATTAGCATAGCTCCCCTCCATGTGGCATCGATTCTTCAAAGATAATCATGTGCCTTCTTACCCCAACTCACCCCATCACTTGGAGTGCACCGTGGAGCCGCACAGCCAGGGGCAGAAGAGTGAAGATGAAGGCTTTTACAGCTCCTCTCCCTCTATCTCCATGAATAATTCAACCCCATCCAAGCCTGAGAGCGTTTTTCAACTTTCCCTGAAGCATGAAAACACGGCGCAGCTCCACACTGACTGCCAGGGGGTTCATAAGCTCCTCATACCTAACATAAATCCACTCCCGATTATAACAGGATCACATTAGGCCACACAGCTCGAGGTTTCGCTGAAGGCACAGGCACAGGTAATGTGTAAACCCACACAGGGCCCTGTGTTATCCATTTTGTAAAAAACTGCACTGAAAAAGGGAATCTGGATTCAAAACCTGAATTTAAAATTGATGCACAAAACCAAAGGAGCACAAGCTTTTTGCAAATTTGCTGAAAACACTCTCTCAGTGATAGAGATTTAAAAAAAAACAACCTTTCTGAATGTGAAATTTGAGCAGAGCTGCTTTGTGATTTTTGGTGGAAGATATTATGAAACATTTCAAATCTGGAAACAGTCAGCAAGTGTTTTATAAAGTGCTCCAAAGTGTTCTCATATAAATATTTGCAACCACTTCTAAGCAGAGCTGACTTTTACTACCTTTGTAGATGTGTGTGTCCTTATCAAGCACAAACTTTTTTCAATCAAACTTAATGATTCTCTGGAAATAATGGCAGATTTATGCCATGTTTTATATAATGAGAATATCAAAAAAAAAAAGTAGCAAATGCTCTGCTCAGAGTATAATTAGAGATTTTTTGATACCGGTGCTTTGTGTCCAAATGTTATTAAAATTTGTGAGGTACATAACATTACAGGTGTCACGAGTTTTGTTATGTGACTTTTATGTTGGGTGTTGCAACAGTGACGCCGCGTGACTTCTGGGCAATATGTTAAAATTTTCCAACCAATCACCGTCAGCCGCTCCATCAGCAGTTCCCCCCTGGCTGAGTAGGTGAGTACTGCACCGTGGAGCAGTGACTGTCACTCTACAGACCATTATGTTAACAAAACACAAAATGAAGAATATCTACCCAAAAATCAGCCGAAAAAACCCCAGCCGGTGATGGATTCAGCCCATCGTCGGTATATTCGTCCATTCACCCAACATGGTAACCCCATGTATCGCCATATCCTAAACCAAACCAAACTGCAACCCTTCCACAGCATTAATCACAAGTTAAACATCTCGCCTCTCATCCAAGAAGCTTCATCAGTTCATGCCTGTCAGACTAGTCTGACTAGGCTTCATGCCTATCAGACTAGTCAGAGCTAGCTCTGACTAGTCTGACAGGCATGAACTGATGAAGCTTCTTGGATGAGAGGCGAAACGTCTTCAGAAAAGACTTTTGAACAAGTCCAGTTGCTTTCGATTTAATCTTTCTTTGAATTACAATGACTTGGACGAATGAGAACATTCACGGACATGTTAAACATCCCAGACAAGAATTCAGAACATCAAACAATTCCATGTGTTGTGTGTTGAAACTCTAAAACTAACAATATCTACTGATAATAAAAGGTATAGAAAATGTACTATTATAATCATGTTTCTTTTAAAATCTTTTTTTTTTTTTTTATTTCTGTCAACTCTGTCAAATTTTTACAAAAACATAAAACAGGCATAAAAGGGGTTAGCTATACGCTAGGGACCCCTGTCTCACTTCCTGGTTTTAAAAAAGGCGGGAAACTCGCTCAAGCACTGGTAAACTTTTTATTTTTCCACCAATTCATGAAATAATATTGCTATCAGATGTGTCTCAATCATAACATGTCAACTCTATAACACTTCTAAATTTAAATAAAGTTAAATAAGAATTATGTTTTAAAAATGTGTTTTTTGATTAACATTAAGAGAACTCTTGAGACACGTCTACGTTTAATAAAAACTGTAATCACGAGCAGGTTGGGCCGTTATAAGGTTTAATATCCAATAGTTTGATCTTTTAAAATATATTTTACAGCATAATTGAAGAATAAAAAAATCAAAAAATGTTTTTGTCCCATTGTAAACTTTTTCTTCCCTTTTATATATGTGTTTTATTGTTTTGCAGCATTCAGAGTAGAAGGCAAAGGACGAGTTTCATTGTACAGGGACACTTGTTTTAACTGCGCATGAGACAATAAATGCTTTGACTTGACTTGATAAGCAGCCAGATAAAACCTTTGCTTCAATAAAATGCAAACGAAAAAACTTTGATTAGGAACTATCAAAGAATGAGCGATCAGCTGACTGAGCAACTTTCGGTCCTTAACTACATCCAGACTCTGAGCTACAGACACATTTTGATCTCAACCAAAAAAAGTACGAACTTCAACTGAACATTAACACAAGTGGACTCTGAGGTCCTCACAAAGCTGTACACTTCATACTCGATATGGAATAAAAGGACTTACCTGTAGTGGCGTCAGAGGTTGATGATCACGATCCAGTCACATAGAAGAGAAAGAAAATGGTACAGATCAGTTTATTGAACAGTAGATTACTCATCAGACAATTCACTGAAAGTCACATGAAAACTTTGGAGACTTGGGCTATCTGATCCGGCCTGATCCAGTTTAAGCGGCCTGCGGTTACAGTACATTTCGGTATACTTTAAACCTCCCTTCAATGCTATCTTTGTTAAAAGACAACCGCACGGTGACTGGATGATATATCTGTGTGGAAATGTGTGTGTTGATAACCTGCTCAGTGAAGGATGGTGAGGGAAGTGTGTGTCAGCATAAAGATGGCACAGAAGATAATCTGCCGTTAACATCTCGGGTCAAACTCAGCACTCTGTCTGAACCACATGGGGAATGACAAACGTATGGAAGAACACCCCCAAATTGTTA
>JAJHUR010090050.1:0-12863 GCA_027495735.1 Lutjanus campechanus | reverse complement strand
TAATTATGAAACCTAATAAATCTCAATAGACCTGCAAAGTGCGCACGGGATGGGATCACAGCTGTCAGATCTTCTTTAACAGATCAGTCACCGTGACAGCTAGAACAGCTGGAGTGTTTGTGTCTGTGTGTTTACTGAGATCCAGAAAAACAAGGATTAAACAATTATGATCCATAACATAAAAAATTAACGACGATGTGACCACGAGACCGGCCGGGTGAAAAAGGTACGTGTGCTTCTGTCAGAGACCGACGCTGGTTGGATGTACCCATGAGTAATTTTGTTCCCAGGTTATCAAACTTCAGAAACAGTCTGAAACACTAGTGTTAGCAGGATGGAGGAGCAAGAGGAGGAGGCGATGAGGATGAGGAGAAAGAGGAGAAGGAGATGGAGGTAACAGGCAGCTAGGATGAGGATGCAGAAGCACGACAGCGCTCCTGCAGCCACGAGCCTTCCCAGGCTGGACGTGAAGCTGCGCCTCAGTCCGGCTCTGGTGGGTGTTCAGCTGGATTGAGGTCCAGCTTTGCGACCGCTCTGGGCCGGCTCACTTCTCCTCTCCCCCGCTCCTGCCCACTGGCTCCTTCTTCAGGAGCTTCAGCCAGCAGAGCTACATAATAACGATGATAATAATGAGTTATAAAATAAAACATCAACATCAAGGTGCTTCAGTGTAAAACATAACCAGTTTCATATCTGCGCGACTCTTGTAGTTCTTTTTTTTTATTGCTTTTTGCAGGCGTTAATGTAAAATAAACTATTAACACATGAAACCTGTCTCAGAAGTACCCTGCTGTCTTCATGTATTGCCCCCTCTCGTGCTTTTGCTTCTCGAACCAGGAGATCGGTCTCCTCTCTTGAACATCTTTCCTCTTTGTTTACTCATGGTTATTTGGCTATCATGCTGTAAATGCTTGCTGCTTATTAAAAGTGATGAGAGCTGACTTTCTGATTGGTTTATTGCATGTTTGGCCTAAAACGCACCTGTGAATTAATCAAGGCACTTGGGCACAGCTGATAGGTGATAGGTGAGTGCAGGGGGCGGGACAGAGGAGGGCTACGGAGTTGACTTGTTATAATGTTGATTATAAAAGCACATTTTTACAGCTCTGTTACCAGTAGGCATAATAAGTTTTAGATTTTGAAGACTTTTAACAAATCTTCAAATTGTTTCAAGTTCTGCATTCTTCTCTGGTACAAGGCTGTTTTCTGGCACAGAGCAAGTTTAGAAATAAAAAAAAATAAAGCAGATCAAAACATCTCATAAATTGTATATATTTCATATATATATATCCTTAAAGGAGACATTTACACCAAAAAATGGAATTTGAGTTTTTTGGTAGGACATGATTTGTCTATACAATGACACCAAGTCAGTCCATTTGGAACCATAGTGCCACTATCAGGAAGTGAATCTCTCGGGGGTCACATTAGGTAGGCCTCTGTATTCAAAGCAGGTGCGATGGAAGATGCAAATAGACCTGTTTGTGCTTGTACGTGAATGGAACCATATTTGTTTGACAGTTATCTCAGATACAGAGCAATTGAAGCTCAGCCAAGAGCAACAACACTGTCGGAAGAGTCGCCTCAGCTCCGTTTGTCCCGGTGGTGTCCTCTGACTAACTGCAAAGATTATTATCTCCACCAGACGTACGCCTGGAGGGGACAATGCTTTTTGGTGTGTGTGTGTGAGTTTTGCAACCATCCACCTTTCACTGGTTGTAGTGGTATCATATTGAAGTATAAATTTGTATCAGTTATGTCATGCTAGCTTCCCAGGAAGTGGGCTAAATAATTCTGCAAACGGCAAGTCACAATGAACTTTTTGCACGTTCGAATTGTGCCAAATTACTCGTATATATGTGAATGTAAAAGATAACTGATATAGATATTGATATAGATAACGATGTTTTTGTTTTGTTTTTTTCAAAACGTTGCAAATCCCTGCTGGTTCAATCTGGCATTGCAGTAGGTGCTTCACCATCATTGCCTGGCAACTGTTATCACTGTTATCATATTTTTTTCCCTTGATTGTGTAATATCCAAACTAAAAATTCAAACCCAAATTGCTGTGTCTGCAATATTTTGCCAAACACAGCTGTAAGCTGACAGAATACATCAGTTGTGTGCAAATGATTGGGATTTTTCTTCTTTTTTTTTTTTTTTGCAAGAATTCCTTTGTTTTTTTCCCCCTATTTTGCCAGATCCACCATTGTGGAGGGTTAGGGACATTACTAATGAAAACTTTTTTTTTTGTTTTTTGTTTTTTTTTAACTTTCCAGTAGGAGAGAGTACAGAGACTGGATCAGGATCTTGTTATCCACGTCGCTCTAAACAGAAGCACTGTACTTACTGTACAGGCTAAATAAATGGGTCACAACATGTTAATCATTGAGCGTTAGTAGTAGTAGACCTTTGGCACAACTTCAGACTAATTACAAGGTGCACTGAGATACTAATGAGTCTGAAGAGGTCACAAATCCAGCAACACTTGTAGTATAATTAGACTTGGCCATTATTTGTTTGTTTGTTTTTTGCCGACACTGGCGCCTGAATCGATACCATTTTTCAAAAATTAGCACAAAAAGACAATTTATGAGGTTAAAGAATGGCTTGTTTTTTTAATAGCTAAGGCGAATTTGGACTTGACATTAACCGATCAATCAATATATTAGCTGTTAACAATTCAAAGTGCATTTAAATATATAAATATACATGAATAGAATACCATCACTTTATGTAGCAAATTTACAAAATAAAGAGAACCTAATCCAACTACACTAATTTACGCCAATATTTTTATTTCTGTAACAATTAAAGTTTCATTAAAAATTCTATTTTGAATTGGTAAACCCCTTGTGTCACCAGATGATTCCCCTCAACATCTGTTGCACATCCTACCTGGTGCTGGAATCCTTTCGAGTGAATTGTAGCCACACTTTACACCATTTGGCCTAACCATGTTTAAAGAAGCTTCCAGCTAATGGTAGGCTAATGCTACCTGCTGCCAGAGCCATGTAGAGAGAGTGCTAACTAACGATGGCAAGTGCGTTGATGCTTCTGTTTACTGTAATGTCTTGACCAGAGGGCAACTACGTCAACAGAAAGCTCGAGTGGAACCGAAATCTGCATTGCAAGTCAGTGCAGTAGGCACGTGTAGGACCGCATCAGTATCCAACCTTAAGTATAATGGACCACGTGTTTAGACTTTTTTCAGCTACATATTTGCTAAGCTAGGCTAATCATCTCCTGACTCCAGCTGCATACTTAAAATCCATTTTCACATCCAACTTGTCAAATATGGTGGCTTGGTCAGTGGCTCTATTTCTTCAAACTACCACTACTTGGTTAGGTTTAGTCACAAAAACTCAGTGGTTAGGTTATGGAAATGACCTTGGTTTGGGTAAAAGTAAGTAACTTATGCAAGTTAAAACACATAAGTTACACACATGATGTAATGAACATAAGTTCCATAATTTAAAAACAGAAGTCAACATTGACTACTGGTTTCACACAGGACACAAAAGTCCGACAGCAGTTTCATGCCAGAATTCATGTATGAACTGCTCACTTTTTAGTAGAGAGAAAGTGGTTCCTACATGAAACTGCTCACAACTAGCTCTGCCAATTATCTTGAGTAAGCGGGTCACAATCTTTGGAAAGAGACACTGCTTTTGAATTTTTCACATTTTTGGGGGGGTGATTTCAGCACCACAAGCCGAGTGCCATTTAGTCCCATTATACTGGAGAGAAGGCAGACATCTCTAGGGATGATATCTCTTAAACTCACACCGGTACTAGATCGGCTGTACAGGTCAAAGGAAAAAATATGTGTTTTTGATTTTGGGGTGAACTGTCCCTTTAATAAACAGACATAACACTGACTTTGATCATCTCATCTCAGTCCCAGAAAGCCACCTTTTGGGGGTATTTCCTAAAATATTGAACTGCTCCTTTACATATTTCCTCTTTCAGTGGGCACCAAAGCAAAACTGACGAGGCCACTGCTGCGCTCTGGCTCTGACAACACAGATGTGGGGATCAAATTCCAAAACTCCAAGTTCGCTGGTCAACCCTGTCCAGAGTAAATAAAGACAGTGATTGTAAACTGCAATTTGTTTTGTTGGAAGTTATTTTTCAATACCCTAGATGTGTAACAATGAACTGCTATAAAACAGAAGAGTATAAAGGAGTCCGTCTGCAACATTCAAGTACATGTGGGGACCCGCTGTGTCAGATTTTTCACCACCGCAGCACTCCCCCTTTTCATAACGCTGCTTTATTTATCGCCAGTTACCAGCAGTCATTCAGTCACTCAAACCACATTGTCGCAGCAGGCGCTACATTTGGTTTGTTTTGCTCCATTCATCTACTAAAGTTATTGTTGACATGTGCAGCTACTGGTGATAACTCAGCACTTCCTGCCTGTGCTTCACAATAAAATGCATTTAAACGTCATCGGAAGGGTTGACAAGCCATTTTTCCCTAAAAGCCGAAAAGACTTTTTTTTTTCTCTATTTTTTAAAAAATGTTTTTGGCCACTTTTTGTCTGAAAGTCGGTTTGAAATGTGCAAGATTTCATCTCTGACGAAGCACAACAAACGAGAGCAGCTCATTTAACAAGGACGGATACTCCATCCTGTGAACAACAATAAACTTTAATCTGCTGGATTTTAAAGATTGTGTTAAAACAACAATAAATGTGTTCTGAGTTTGTCACACCACAGAAACATGAAATGTGCACTCCGCTGTCTCAGTATCAAACAACACTACGACCTGGAGACAACCTGAAACATGGACGCTGGATGGACATGTCCAGACATGTTTGAGCCACCAGAGCCAGAGGACGGTGACAGGATGGTAATTTTTTTCCTTCTGTGTCAGGTTGTTGGAACTGAACTGAGCTGAAGTGAACTGCTGGGCTGATCTGATCTGAGAGTCATTTAAGTTGGTTATTTTTGTCAGTTGTGTGTCAGTTTGTGGAGCTTATACAGTGTTGGGGGACCATGACTCCAGCATGTCACCGAGCTATGTTTCAGGTCCCCCCACAAAATCCTGAATAAAGATGTAACTCGACAATTCAGCACTACAGAGTTCTCAGTCTTTTCATGTTTTCAGCAACTATTTTCTAACGTGCATCACTTGTTTAGAAGAAAAACTCCCTTTTTCCTTGACGCAACCTTGAAGGAATCTGTAGCATCTGTGTGGCAGTTTTGGTTTTAGTTTGGAGGTCGGAAGAAGAAAATGATGGTGCCTTGCATTATACGATGGGGTTTAAGATGCTCTTTGAACTAAGCCTCCAATCAAGGTTGCAGTTCTGTAAAGTTTGGCCGCCCTTGTAGCGCATGCAGAACACACAAGCAAATTACAGCTTCCAGTGGAAATGCATTCCACTTAGAGGAGGTCCTGGTATTGTGTATGCTGGCTCACTGTAGTAACTTACTGGAAGACCTAATGGTGTGTGCTATTATTAATGTTGTCAATTAAACCTATCCTTTTCCCACTATACACACACACACACACACACACACACACATATATATATATATATATGCCTTTTTATCTTTTTAAAGATTGTCAAATAGGTCTGACTTATTGCAAAGAGTGCAGATGATAACAAATTAGCAATGCTAATGTTAGCAGCCAACAATGAATGAGCAGTTGAGTGGATTAGCCATGCTAGAACAGAAAACCTGGTAGTATTTTAACAACAATCTTGGCCCTGGAGGATGGGGGAGAGGGCTATACAGCTGTGAAGATAAACACATTACTGTGGTTACGTGATGTCTACCGCAGGTTTCAGCTCATTACCGTCATCACTGCAAATTTTATTTTGAAGGGTCAGTCTCACAATGCAATTCAGCTGGGCACATGGATCTATTAATTCACCTATGGCTGCCATGCCACACACGGCAAGTTGGGAACACAGCCTCTGATTGGTTGAAAGACTCAGCCCAAGGCATGTGATTGCCAGTGGACAGATAACAATATGCTGGCAGCTACAAAAAACAATTGTTTTTAAGACTGAAAAATGGATCAATAAATCTCCAAAAAGATGCTGCACATCAATGCTAGATTAGAATGCTTCTGAAAGAGATAGGATCACACCAGAGCTAATGTTGCAGGCACAAAGGTACTACTATTGTTAGCTTTTCCTGCTCAGCTTACTCCGGGGTTGTCCCTCTTCACGTTTCCAGGATGTGGGAAACAACAGACTTTTCTTGGTCATGAGAAACTGCAGCGTTTATTAACTGACACACCGTAACCTGAACTGTACATTTACTGCCAGACTGATAACTTATACCGAAGTTTCTGCTGTGCTATGAGCAGCACCGTCACTGCTTCCCCCTTTGCTCAACCAGTGCCACTCTCGCTGCACACCACACTACTCCTTAAATGAGTCATGCTGCTCATAAAACTATTCTGATACCATCACACCTGATACCATGAGACGAAAACTAGCCGCTTCAACACAAGCAACTCTATAAAACCTGTAAGACACAAATTTCAAGTAGTTTGCAAAGGCTTAGCATCTTTTCTTGGTTGTGCCGCCATTATCAGCGAGAGACTCCTTGTCTTCACCACCATCCTCTGATGACTGCAGCGACCTACTGTGAAGTACCATCCAATTTAAACCGCCGGAGGAAAAACAGATTCGGCTTGTGTCTCCCTTTGGCAACTGTCTATAAAACTGTTTACCAGTCCACTTGAAACCGAAACAAACTTAGATAGCAGTTGTAGACCACAACTGCTGTCCATGTCAGCGCTTGTACTCATACTTGGCCTCGAAAAAAGTGGTATCAGTGCATCTACTATGAAGACCTCTAGCACAAATGTCAACCTTATGATGGTTCCAGTGGAAAGATCGAGGGAACACCAAAGTCAGTAGGATAAATCCTCTTGCAACCATGAATGTTTGTACCCAGTTTTACGGCAGGCATTTCAGTTTAAATCACAGCGGTGGAAAGACTGACAGACTTGCAACACTGAGAGACGCCGAGCCACACTGATAGCGTGGCTAAAAATAATGACAGCCAGTTTAGAGCCATCCCTGAGATACCCACCAACGGCATGAGGCTAGTATCAAAGGCTGCACTTATCCTAAACCTAGATTCAAATGTATTACTCACATGTGTTTTCTTATTGAAACAAATGACTGAAATGAATAACACTGTCAAAAGTATGACAGAGAAAAGTAACAGTGTTCCTGCTACCAGGCTAGAAGAGGATTAGACTACCAAAGGAAGATTAGAGATAGTGTGGGCTACTTAATGCGTAACGAAATAAGCTTATCACTGCCCAGTCATCAGGGCGCACTGGGCATACTTTCCACTGATACTATACTACAGTACACCTCAGAGTCAGATTCTCTGCAGTTATGATATGCTGTATGGACTTAAAACTAATCTGTTTTTCTATGATTTTGCTCCTGCCGTATAATTTTGGAAGTTATTCCCTTGAATTTGGCTCTCCGAATTCTGGTCTGCTTTTGCACCACAAGGCAACCGAAGATAATTGCTTTTGTTTGAATTGCTCGGATCAGTGTATCACGGAGCGGACCAAATTGCATGTTCCCGAAAGCAACAGTGCACCAGAGAAGACGGACAAATAACCGACTGAAAAAATAAAAGGTCAAGTTGGTTGTAAGACAGGACTACAGCTTTTGCTTAAAAAGGGCCGGCACCCTGCTTGTCTTTTATATTGGAAAAACACTAATTCTGGCTGCCACACTTTTATTTGTGTGTGCGTGCTTTTCTGGGAACTGCTGCACAGTTTGCTCTCCTCACTGAACTTTAAATTTGTATGCTGCACAGTAACCTCTGTGATCAGCAGCAGTGTTTTCTAATCCACAGGGGTCCCTCTTAGAGAAATGTCAAAGAACTTTTTCTTTTCAACCAAAATACAACATGCATTAGTTCCAGGCTGTTTTGCCGAAATGGCGATTAAAAACGGTCAACCTCAGAGCTAAAGTAAGTCTGGAGTGGACCGCTGAACTTTTAAATAAGGCTGAGGCCGAGACTTTGAATCTTCCTGAGGAGTTCATTCATTTCAATTACTGCTGCACCACTGCTCTGCAGCATGTGTTCAATGCTGAATAACTAAGTTAATAAGACATGACTACATTGTGCAACATACAAATGAACTTATTAATCGTGAAACAATTTAAGAAATGATTAAAAAGCAACATTATGCAATGTTCTTCAAATATTTAGCTCTAGTAACTAGAGGCTACTGTGAATAAACACAGAGCAGTAACTGGCTTTAAGTCAAAGTTTGATTTTAAAAAAAGAAAAGAGAGAGATAGTTTCTCTGTGGTTTGTTGGTCATCTCTAGAAGGGAACCTGAGATTTGCAAAACTGATTCAGCACAGTGGCGCTCAGTGTCACCTTTTTGAGTTATTTTCAGTTTTTTTTAGAAATCATTTTCAGTTGGGTTAGGTTTGGGCACAAAAGCTACTTGAGAACATTTGTGAAAATATCATGGTTTATGGTTAAAATAGACTCTTTCACAATGTTAGAAAGGTTTAAATGCTGTTGAGAAAATAAGAACTAGCCAATCACAGTATAGGAATAGTAGCCAATCCCAGCACGGAAACTGCGCAAATCTCGCAACAGTTTTGCAAATCTTGCAAATCTCAAACAAACAAGTTGTGTTTAGAAGGGAACCCCCCCCCCCCCTTCTAAACACAACTTGTTTGTTTCTTGCCAACAAGAGCTAGCTAGTTAGCTAGCTGGCATTCGGTGAGCCTTCAAAGAAGCTGGGAGCTTGTGACCGTCAGAAAGCTAGAGGTCTGTGAACAGCTGACAACTCGACAACTAGTGCGTGTTATTATGGATCTCACTAGTTTTCTTGTCACAACATTCTAATAATACATTTTAAAGTGTCCAAAATGATATCAGAGCACTTTCAAAAATATTTTTTAATAATTATAAATGACTAAAGTAAAATCTTTTAGACTTAGTCTACTTTTTATTTCTTTAAAATAAAATTATTATTTTTTTCAGTTTTCAGCTGCAGTTTGGTCAGGTTTAGGCTACTTGGGAACATTTAGGAAAATACCATGGTTTATGGTTAAAAAAAAAAACACCCATTCGCAACATTAGAAAGGCTGTCTTGCAGTCACAAGAATATGTTGTCAAGGCAGCAAGAGCTAGCCAATCATAGTAAAGCAGTGGTAGCCAGTTGCAGCACAGTAGGGCAGGACTAGAAAGAGGTTTGCAAATCTCGTCAATCTCAGGTTTCCTTTTAGACACAACTTGGTTTGTCTTGCCAAGAGGAGGTAGCTAGTTATCGAGCAGGGAGTTGGTGACCCTGTAAGGAGGCTGGGGGCATGCGATTGGCTGAAAGCTGATGGGGCGGGAACAGGTGACAACTGTAGAGTGAGTTATTATGGCTCCTGTTATTTTTCTTTCTTTCTGATTAGTTTACCCCGATACTCTTACTCTATCTCACTCCTGAGGCCTAAACTAAACCAACCAGCGAAGGCAACTAATCAGAGGCAGAGCAATTTGGGTGTTGCCAAGAAAAGCATTGGGATCCATGATAAAACCTCTACAGCTGCAATCATTAGCAGCCTGTTCTCATTCGCAGGTCATCAAATACAGATGTTTTGTCTTGCCACTCAGTGACAGTGAGGTGGGGTGGCTGGACAGTAGGGCCTGACCGATACTGGACTTCTGGAACTGATGCTGATATTAGGGAGTTAAAAAAAATCTGATCAATATGCTGGCCAGTAATCTTTATACAGAACATACAGGATATAGAATAGAAACATAAATACACATTTTTTGTAATGATCCTTCAAACGTGAAAAAATAAGGATATTTTACAGTTTAACAATAAATGTCATTGTTCAACAGAGTTTTTTTAAATAATCATAAATAACTATTAGGAATGATAATGATTACTGGATGATCAATTCATCAGTCATTACTTACTTACTCTGAAATATAACAGAAATATAACATACATTTAATTTTATATATATTTTATGAGCATGTTACACATTATCTAATATTCAAGCGTATGTGTTTAATATTTAGGCCTTTAGCTTCTTTATATGTTCCAAAGACAATGTAATACTGTCAGAGAACACGCAATATGTTTCTGTGAGGAGGAAAAATGCATTTGGTATTGTTTGGTACAAGCAATTTTTTAAAAACGTTTTTGAATAACAACTGATCAATTCATTTATTGCTGATGTTACCATTTTTTGAATAAGATAAACACTTACAATTTGCAACCCTAACAACTATAAATTGAAAAAAAAAAAATATATATATATATATATATATATAAAAATATATATATATTAAACATGAATTAAGAAAAAGGATCAAATATATATAAAAACACTGCCTAAGCTAACAAATAAAAGCAATCTGCATAAATATCTGTTAAAAAACAGTTTTCATAAAGGCGAATGGACAACATACATGCTGATAAAGATATAGCTGTGATACACAAACATCAGGTCAATAATATCAGTTGGCTGATACACTGGAGAGTCAAACAAACGCCGGGGTTCATGTCCCCTGTGAGACCAAAAGTCAATCTAAAGTTTTAAGTTACGTAATGTTACACAAGTCACGTGACGCATGTAACTTAATGTACTTATTTTAACCTAAGAATGCACGGTATGGATTTTCTTCAGCCGATACCAGTGACGGTTAATCATCTGCCTCTCTTGGCCCATACAGACAAGATAACGAACAGTTTAATAAGTTTGTATTTTAAAAAGAAGATGGATGACCGAACCAAATCTGACCGACATCACTATGAAAACAAAGACAAAGAACAGTTCTGACTCTTCAAATGTTAAGTTTTTCTAATAAAGTTAATCAAAAACTTCACAAATATACAAATATTGGCTTTTACAGAACATTTTACCCAAGAATTCAACTTAAATGTGATGACAATCTGTCAAATCAGATATTATTATAGTTGATATTTGTCAGACTTATCATTTATATCAGATATAGCTGTGATAGGCAGTATCAGCCAATAATTTATTGGCTCGGATATTTATCATGCATCTCTATTTGAAACCAAATTATGAACTTTTTCTAAACCAAACCAACCAGTTTGGTGCCTAAACCTGAGGAAACTGTCTGTTTCACAACATAAACCCAAGTTAAAAGGAAAGCTCGCCCGAAAATGAAACTTCAGTCATTATCTCCTCACCCTCATGCCGATTGAAAGTTGGGTTTAGTTTTTTTTAGCCCACAAAACACTGCTGGAGCTTCACAGGAAAACAGTGCTGCTGAATCAGCAAGATGGTGAGAAGATGGTGACTGAATTTACATTTTTTGGTGAACTATTCCTTTAAAAAGGCTTCCTGTCAGCGACTCACACAGATGCTAAAAGGCATCTTGCGCATCTCCATGTGTCAACGAGGGGGCGTGACAAATATGTTGGTATTTGATGACCTGAGATCAGAACAAGCTGCAATT
This sequence comes from Lutjanus campechanus, assembly GCA_027495735.1. NCBI lineage: Eukaryota > Metazoa > Chordata > Actinopteri > Lutjaniformes > Lutjanidae > Lutjanus > Lutjanus campechanus. The sequence goes on along the minus strand of JAJHUR010090050.1, from coordinate 1,413 downwards.
AGATTAATGTGAGAAAACTAAAATCAACTCCAATAAAACTCTTATTAATGTAAAAAATAATGAAATAACTCTTCATAATGAAGTTGAATAATTTTCGAATTTCTGATTATTTCCTAATTTCTTATTTATCTACTTAATATTTATAACATGTGCGCTGCATTTCTTTCTCTTATGCTTAAAAAATGCATGAATTAATTTGATATTTTATCTGAATCAAAGCACCAAAATCCATCTGATCCATCTGCTTTCAATACATGTGAGCGTCTACAGTACACCCAGAACACAAAAGCATTGATTTGTCAAGTTCTTTTAAAAAAAAAAACTCTTGCATCTGAGTGTAGAGCCAACACACCACATGCAAACAAACACAGTTCAAAGCTTTCCCAACACATTCCCAGAAAACCATTAAATCTTTGCTGAAGTTCCAAATGTTTGAATTTTAAACCGAAACAGATTGTGATTTAGGCTCTGATTTTCAACACCAAAGCAGATTTCAATACAGGGTTTTAGTTAACATAAATCTACAATACGCTTAGTAGTTGAAAAAAAAAAAAAAAAGGTTAAGGTACAGGACAAAATCTGCTTTAGTCTCAATCCAACATTAGGAGCAGTTGGAGGGCTGCGGCAGAAGCACCAAAGCCTCTTGTTTACTTCTCAGCCATTTCCTCCAAATCCGGGTGAATCATCTGATTACTTAGATGTCTGTAAATCTAATTAGCCTAATGTGTCTTCTCTGAAAACCCCGCTGCGAAGACACAAAACCGGGATGCTTTTTCAGAAAACCTTTCAACAGTGTGAGCAGTCCCCATGTCTCATCCGCTTACAACAAACACGCTGCTTTCTAAATCCATTTTCAAGGTTTCGTGGAATTGCAAGTACAACTCTGACGGCATGCTTCCTCTGCAGCCCTGCTCAAACACACGGGCTATTATCCTGCTTATTTAAGGGTTCCTCCGCCTTTTCCAAAGTCAGATTCAAGCACCTCTCAAGGATTTTCACGATGCATTTTAAAGCTTTTCCAGCATCTTACAGCGCTGCTAAATGACAAATGTATATAAATATACGTGCTCAAAATATTTCAATCAGGTGTTATTGTGCTATCGACAACCAAAATTATGTTTTGTGACTTCCAAAGCTGCAACAATTAGTCAATTAATCAATTAGTTGTCAACTGTTACAATAATTGCCAGGTATTTTGATCATTTTGAGTCATTTCTTAAAGAAAAAAGTGGAAATTCTCTGCTTTAATTTTCTGTTTTTTTTTACTCCACTCTGGCATTAAACTGAAAATCTTCAGGCTGTGGACAAAAGAAGACATTTGAGGACATCGTCTTGGACTTCAATCAACATTTGTCACCATTTTATGTACCAAGCAACCAGTTGATTAATTGAGAAAATGATCGACAGATTGAT
>JAJHUR010090041.1:0-10736 GCA_027495735.1 Lutjanus campechanus | reverse complement strand
TTGAGTTTCTCAGAGTGCAGACTGCAGAGAGCCTCTGAAGATCTCTGATCTCTCTGCTGTAAGAAGGACTCACACAAGTTCTTTAAAGCCCGGTTTAAAGGTGGATCAGATTTTGAAGATCTCTTACAAACTGGACACTCACGTGTAGGTTTCTCTCTCCACCATCTCTGCAGACAGTCTTTACAGAAGCTGTGGCTACATGACAGAACAACAGGATGTCTGAAGACATCATGACAGACCGGACAGCAGAGATCCTCTTCTGATCTGGAAGACATTTTGTCCGTGGGTGGAGCTGAAGACACAGCAGACACAAAGTTCAGTCAGTCATGGCTGCCCTCCCTCCACTGACTTCACTGAAATTTACTTCAGCTTCAGTTTGTAGTCAAACTCACCTTCAGTATGTGGAGTGTCAGCTGGTTGTAGTTTTTTCTCTCCTGCAGCTGAACTCACTCAAAGGAAGTTCTTCATTTGGTCTGAAGGTGAACCTGTTTTTCCGTCTGTGCGTCTCTTTCGTGATGCAAAACAATAAAGTGTTTCCTGGTTTGTCTTTGGTGAATCAGGTGAGGTTTGTGACATCTTCCCTCCTAAATGCTGTTGTGTCACATGTAACACAAAGGTGTGTTTCAGCCCAAAGTACTGAACCATTGCTTTATTACTGTCATGAGTCCAGAGTCCATCACTCTGATATCTCTCCCTCATGACTGCATGTCTGTATTGTGTATTGTGGTCCAATGCGTGTATAATAACAACAATGGAATGAAAATGTAGACTTCACAAATCGTCCTTCAGTGCCCCTCATTACTTCTTTAAGTAATACATACAGTCATTATGTGAAACCTGAAGCCTTCGTCAACTTGTCTTTTTGCTTCATTACAAACTCATAGAACTTGCCCTGACAGATAAAAGTCTGGAAAGTTAAGGTCCTCCATCTCATTTTGTTCTACACATCATGACACAACACATTATACTGCACATCATGTTTGACCCCATTATTAGAGCACATTTTTGTGACTAGAAGAAAGAATAGGCAGGTCATCGGCATACAAAAGGGCTGGGTGTTACCAAGCCAGGTTTGCAGCCTCCTAGTTGGACACATAAATCCTAAAGAGGGTTGGTGTAAGTAGCCACCCTGTCGTACTCCATTACTGACAGTCTGGGTGATCGTTTAAGGCAGTTGTTACAGTATTGATCTTAATCGTGGTATTGAGATACTTACACAAGCTGTGCTTAGTGGGGGTATGAGGACAAATTGGTCTGACATGGACTCTGCTGCAGAAGGAACTGACAGCTTTAAGTGCTACGGCCTAGATCACTCAAATTGTTGTGGAGCATCCTCCCACCCTGGGAGAGGACTGGTCTTCCTTTCTTAACCATGTCTTGGGGAAGGGGGCCGAGAGCGGTTAGCTGGGTGTTGCTGCTGGCTAGAAAATGTCATGGCTTTGTGATGATGCACCACACAGGCTGCAACACAAAGAAGAGAAAAACACAGCAATACGGCTCGAGTGTGTCCTAGTCTGTTTCTTGGTTGTACTGCTGCAGGCATCCGGCAGCTTGGGAAGTGAAAACAGTGTGGTTAATGTAGAATCCATTGCGCCAAACTTCAAGTCCGGGTCGAGGATCAGTGACATGAAGGCACAACAAATGTTGCAGTAAAGGGTGAATGAAAAGGTGAATTCAAGCACCATGAGTTCTTTAGAGTGGATAGGAGGCTGGTGTGGAAGGCTGAGCTTCTTTGGCTGTGGGACACGCTGTGATGTCACACTGCCAGTCTGTGAACAGGTTAGTTTTATTGATGAAGCAGTGGAAAGGGATGTTTCACTGACTGAGAGTGTGCTTCAAGCAAGCTACTGTTGGACTGCTGGATTGATTGGAGTGTTGTCGGGGTAAAATTAGGGTCTTGGCGAAGACCTGCCAATGCTCGAATTGTGGGGGAATGAAAGCAGAGAATTCTGGGGAATATGAATGGCTGAGCACAAATTATGTTCCAGATGAGGTCGGATTTTAGAAGATGGAGAGGACTCTGGGACTTTAAGGAGTTAGCTGATGTTCTTCAGATGGATCGCTATCAGATGGGCTGGGAGAAAGAGCTCCCCGTCTGTTGTTTGACGTATGTGTTTTTAAGTGTTGTCTGTGTAGAAATGGGATGACTACAAGTCACATCTTTATTCCTGGACCTAGTTATACAACTCATTCTAACTCAGTCAAAAGCCTTGGAGGCTTCAATAGAGCTGATAAGAACAGAGAAGATTTATACATTTCAGCTACTTTTTTCAAGGCACAGACACACAAGTCAGCACCATGCTGAGCCTTGAAGCCTGGTTCTCTGTGGTACCAATATATTCACATAAAGGATCTGATAAAGTGCCTTCCAGGACTTTAGGTATCACTAAGATCATTGGCCTATAATCATCCAGACTCCCAACCTTTGTCCTTGATGGCAGTCATAAGAGTACTGGACATCACAGAGTCTCTGTCAGCAGTCCATGTGTCATGAAGCCAGTAAAATAAATGGTAAGAATAGCTGCAACCTTTGGGCTCGCAAACTTCAGGTGTTCTGCAGTGATTTGATCCAAACCACTTCCTGGATTATCACATAGCTGAGTTATTGCTTGTAAAACACCATTTTTGAAGAATATATAAATATGTTTATGCAGTGTGAAACCTGATATTTGAGAAAATAACTAAACTCACTCACTAAATTTGTCTGTTTTCACTCCAGACTCTGAACTGCACCATAAATGTATCTTATGGTGTAACATTAAAATAAAGTGTTAAATAATGTAAAAATAACATGAGAGAGATTTATATTCATTGTTAGGCGCTATTGTTAGCCTAACCCCAAACTCTGGCACTGGTGAGGTTTTTGCAGTTGGGAACAGGCTCCTGTTAGGACCTAACTGCCTGCACCCAAATTCGACGAGTCTCCTTCACGTCTGCACAATGTGCAGACACATTTGGTGCAACCTGCCCTGATGTTACGTCCTTTACCCGAGTAAGTAAAGTACAAGGTACAAGATTAATTCACTGATCACTAACGAACACAGAGTTTTATAATGAGATGGTAGTTGTACTTTATGCCACTCACGAAAACAAAAATATGTGCAGTAAATGGTTGAATCAATAATGTAATTAAATAAAATTTTCATTAAAGGTATGTAGTATGATCTAGTGTCTTCATACAGCTGCCACAGCACAAAGCATCATTCCACTGGTTTATATGAAAAGTATCTGATCTTTAACAGGAAGTAAAGTGTCATCTGTCCTCTCAGTGGTTAATAACAGACCAGCAAGGAAAACATGTTCAACTCACAACATTAATCAGTCGACAGAACATGAAGGAGCGTTAAACAGAGGAGGTGACCTGAAGACCTCTCGTAGCCGCTCTCCCACTTTAGGCGCACAGTGTATTTGGCACCATCTTGTGGTAACAACTTGCAACTACACCTCTAAATGACACGTTTAGCAGCTGCTGTTTGCATGTTTTAAGTATGATAATGTTTAGGGTTCATAATTCATTTGGACATTCTAGTGTTCATCTGAGCCCACTTTAATAGTTTGTTGTTGAAATACTAATTTCAGCCACAGGAGGCTGATGGTGCACCTCTACCCCAAGTTCTGAATGTTAAAGAACATTTCTAGACAAAAAGACATGACAGGAATGTTACACAACCTGACAACACACAGTAGAGTGAATGGAGAAGTTAAACTCACCTCTTTTTTTGACCTGTCAAAAAAAAAGTTTCACTGATGTCAAACAAACAAAAAATAAGGAAGTCTGAAAAATTGTTGTGGCTAACCTTTATTTCAGCTGTTCTTAAGTAAGGAAATTAAGTAATGTAATGCAATGCATGTAAACAACATGTCAAAAAAGCAGCGTTCAGTAGCAGGACATGTTTCTGCAGGCTGTCGACTGTTTTTAACACTGTTGTATTAAAACATTAACAGAAGCAGTCGGCCTTTAAACGTTATACTGAAAATCACAATATGACGACAGAGAAGAGACAATAATTTATCATGATGATAAACAGGAGAGAACATTCAGTCTACATAAATGTTCTGAAATCCACCTTAAATATGAGACCTTAAATAACGACTCTCACCATAACTGACAGCAGAATTCAACTGACAGAAACTGAACTGAAACACTTTTACAAACACAATCATCTCCACTTCATTACATCAAATAGAAAATATATTTTACACACTTGAAACATTTAAATTAAGTATTTGTCATAAACAAGTATTTAACAAGTTTTATCTTATTAAAGGCAACATGATCATCCTGTTTGTCTCTAACTGTTCTGTTCCACTGTCACACAAACCTTTACCGGTAAAATCTGCAGTTTATCCACAGTCATTAAGAACGGAAACATCCTGTCAGTGAAAGTGTGTGTGAAGGTGTGTATGTGTGTGTTAGTATCAGGATCAGAGAAAGACAACTTTCCTCTGTTCCAGTCCAGATTCACTCTGATCCTCTGAAGCTTCTTCTTGACTCTGAGAACAGTGGATGCAGCTGATGGTGAGTGTTCTGAGTATTTACCTTCAGTGAATATTATTCCCCAGAATCCAGAAAATATGTCTCCTTTCTTCTCAACAGACTCTGCAGACACACCCAGTCCCCAGTATGTATTGTTTCCAACCTCGACGTCCCAGCTGTGAGTCCCTGAGTTGAAGCCCTCAGAGCCCCAAACAGAACAGTAACGAAACCTCTCTGGATTATCAGGAAGCTGCTGTTTCTGTCCTCGTCTCACACTGGTCAGATCATCAGACAGGACGAGTCCTGGATAAACGGTGTTTGGATCCAGAATGACAGGAGTGTAGGAGACCATGTCCTTCATCTTGTTCCAGATGTTGAAGGTCAGGTTGCCCAGGTGTTTGGCCTGGTCTATCAGAGCTCCTGAGTGCAGCTGTGGAGCCTCCAGCAGGGGGCGCTGCTGGACTCTTTCCTCTGCAGCCTTGTAGTTTTGCAGGAATGAAACGTCTTCAGCTCTCAGCTGCTCCTCTGTGTCTCTGACTGTGTCTGAAAGAGCTGCTATCTCTCTGCTCAGAGCCTCCATCTTCTCCTTCATCATCTGACTCTTCTGCTCCTCTTCCTCCCTCAGTGCAGCCAGCCTGGCCTCCTCTTCCTCTTCTAGAAACTGGTGAAGCTTCTTAAACTGCTCCTTAATCTGCCTCTCTGTGTGTCGGGCCTGGATCTTTATGTGTTCTGATGTTTGATCAAACTGATCTTTAACTTGTTTAAAATCCTTTAACTTCTTCTTTAAGGGCTCCAGAGTTTCCTGAAGTTTCTTCCTGTGTTGTCGTGCAGCTTCATCGATGGGTCTGAATCTGTGGTTGGTGTGTTTCTTTGAATCTCTGCAGATGTGACACACTGGCTGCTGATGGTCCAGACAGAAGAGTTTGAGTTTCTCAGAGTGCAGACTGCAGAGAGCCTCTGAAGATCTCTGACGTCTCTGGTGTAAGAAGGACTCACACAGGTTCTTTAAAGCCCGGTTTAAAGGTGGATCCGATTTTGAAGATCTTGTCTTACAAACTGGACACTCGCGTGTTGGTTTCTCTCTCCACCAGCTCTGCAGACAGTCATTACAGAAGCTGTGGCTACATGACAGAACAACAGGATGTCTGAAGACATCATGACAGACCACACAGCAGAGATCTTTGTCTGATATGGAAGCCATTTAGTCTCAGAGTGAAGCTGAAAACACAACAGACAGCACATTAATACAGGAAGTCAGTTATATTTTCTCTCCCTTCTGTACAAAGTTGTCTCATTTACTTTGACTTTGAGTCTTTGACTTTTTTTTTTTTCATTTATCAGCAGGGTGCAGTTAAAGGTGGGATGCTCGATTCAAGAGAAAGATTCTTTATGTTTGAAGTCAACAGTCAAACAAATCGTCCTTCAGAAGATTGACCGTCCCTCACCTGTCCCCTGTCCTATGACCTGTTCCTGATCAGCTGGAGTCCTGTTGTGTGGCCCAGTCGGAGACAATTTTTGTCTCCTATTTACAGAGCCAGGGCTGTGTAGAAACATCTGATTTTTCTTTTCAGTTCATAAACAGAACAGAGACCCAGAGGACTGTGAGGAAAGAGTGTATTGGATTAGAACAGTGAAGCCCACCTTTAAAGTATTTCACCACTGAAGTCCCTCAGTTCTCCTCTTTGTAATGAAAATAAAACTTACCATCTGTCGGTCTGTCACCTCTCAGTGTGAGCTGAACAGGAACAAACTGTTTCCTGGTTTGTCTCAGATAATGTCATGTGTAGGGTGGAGCTTAAGGCCCAATAGTGGACTGTTATTAAAATTTAATGGAGGGTAATTATGGACACATTATAACAGAACCGTACTGTAAACTAAAGAGTCTTATTTCCCCTCTGTTAGGCCGTTATTAGACTTTATTAAAGCACAACGACAAATGATAAGTGCTGAATATTTTATTGTTTAAGAGACAAACGATAGTTGAAAAATCAGGTCTCATTAACATAAAGCACACATCATCAGTAATTTATACTTTAAGGTCCACTGTAAAATGAGACAAACATGTTAAAACTGAGATATCCACCTTAAAAACTTAATAACAAGAACAACTCATCCTGACTGTAACTGACAACAGAAATGAACTGATGGTGACTGAATTCTTCAGCATTTATTGTGATTATTTATTTCATATGAAATTATGACAAACGACATCTTTGCAGAAGTGGCACAGAGCCAACTACTCATTGTTGACCTGATATTGTCTCCAGCAATCTGAGGATCATCATCATATATTTTGGTCCTGTCCTGCTCTCACTGCCTACTGGAAGAAAATAGATGTAGTGTCACAGTTTCATCCTCCCTGTCTCCCGTCCCATCCCTCTGCCCCAGTGCTCTCACATTCTACCAGTTTCCCTCCTGTCCTTCTGTCTCATGCCCCATTTATACGTAAAGGCTATTTTTAGAAACTGACATTTTACCCTCTCTGTTTTCAAAAATAATTCCGTGCACATGTATCCATTTACAGAAAACTTTGCGTTTATACGAACCCGTGTATGTCTTCTGCGGATCCATGATCACCATAGCAACGTGTAAACATAGGTCACACTTTTGATGCGAGTGCAAGTTCTGTCGCATACTGTGATGTCTACTGCCTGCGATTTCTCCATTTTGCTCCGTTTACATGCAAATGTGCAGTTTTCCAAGATCTCCACTCTGGACAAAGTTTTTAAAAAGCATCGTTTTCAGAGGTGAGGTGAGGTGAGAGCTCTCCGCGTGCAAACGAAGGGTGCAAACGAAGGGATATTTCTCCGTTTCTAAAAAATAACTGTGTACGTGTAAACGGGGCACCAGTATTTTTCCACTCTCCATGCCTCTGCTCCACTCCACCTCTCAGCCACTCCCACCTAATCAGCCCAACTCCACTCACCTGCAATCCCAGCTGCAACTCATCCCTAATCAGCCCAGCATATCAGGCTCTCCAACTCACTCAGTCTTTGTCAGATCGTTCCCTACATTCATGGAGGACATCGCAACACTCTTTACCTGTCTGTTCTCTGGTTGTCTACCCTGCCTGCATTGGACTCACCTGCCTCATCTGTTCTCAGGAAAACCACCACAGCCTTCTGTCCCAGACCCTGCAATCTGCCTCTGTGTTCCTGATGTTCGTCTGCCTGTGGCTGTTTGGTGTTTTCCTCCTGCGACATGGCAGTGTGTCTGGTCTGTTTGCTCGTCTGGTCCTCACTTTGCTGCCTGGTCCCAGCTTCGCCTGCCTGGTCTGTCTACTCATCTGGTCCCCACTTCGCCTGCCTGGTCTGAACGCTCATCTGGTCCCCACTTCGCCTGCCTGGTCTGTCTACTCATCTGGTCCCCACTTCGCCTGCCTGGTCTGAACGCTCATCTGGTCCCCACTTCGCCTGCCTGGTCTGAATGCTCATCTGGTCCCCACTTCGCCTGCCTGGTCTGTCAGCTCATCTGGTCCCCACTTCGCCTGCCTGGCCTGTCTACCCGCCTGGTCCTGACTTCTCCGTCTGGTCCCCCACTACCCTGTGGCTCCCTTGTCAGCTCACGTGCCTGGTCAGTCTGCTCCCTCTCTGTTCAGCTTTCCTCAATCCCAGAGCCTGAACACTAGAGACTTTCTGTGGGCTCTGAGCCCGAAGGACTAACTGGACTTCATCTTCATTGTCTGCCCTAGTTCCTGATTAGCCTCTGTTTAATAAAAGTCATTACCAATGCACTCTGTTGCTTAGTGTGCTGCATTTGGGTCCAAACCATACGTGTTACAGGTAGTTCATCAAATATATGGACAAGTTGACATATTCCATCAGACTACAACAAGATAAATTTAGCAGGATATGGTCAAGGTGGATCGACTGTACAACATTTATAAGGGCACATTTTTACACAGCTATTGTTTTTATTTTATTATCGTCGCAGAGACTCTGAGACTGTAAAGGACGGTGAAGTGAGAGACTCTTATTGATAATGGAGATGGCCTGGTTGATGATGAATCTAGATTTAAACCTGGGTGCTATTTTTTTCATGTTTTTGTTCATCTCTTCATGCCTGTGTGTTACCTTCTCTTAGGCAACTGATTTTATTGTGATGTATAATTGTAATTAAGTGAAACACTTTCCACCACTGGTGCCTGAAACCACAAGTTTGTACTAATCCAGAAAGTTACAAACATGATGTGTGAGACAACAAGCCGGAGAACCACAGCTGTCAGCTGTAGTTCTTGTCACCACCACTAGATGTCAGGATGGTTGCAGGTTGGTTTATGTCAAACTGTTATAAGGACTCATAATATCCACACAGTGAGCAGATTTAGAGGATTGAAGTCAAAGAATCTCATCAAGACTTAAAGATCTGAAACAAACATGTTCCTAAAATGATGATATTTTTACAAACTTCATGGCTGATTGATCCCACATGGAACAAAAATTAACCTGGAGCCCCCAAAGACAGCTCATACCCCCACCTCCATCATAGTTAAACACTCTTATCATTTCACTTGATGTTAAAGTTACAGTGATGCATATTTCTGAATAAATCTGTAATTAGTCACATTATCAGAACACACATGCACACTGAAGTTTGGACTTATTTTTTCAGTTAATAATCTCATCTCGTCATTTTCTTCAGGGGGATCAATGACCAACTCAAAGTGACAGAGCTCCTGAGTTTGTGTCCAGTGCACAGCAGCACCACAAAGCACATTAGAGACACCTGAACTCTCAGCAGGTATGTTCACTCACATGTTCTACCTGAAGCAGCACCTGTACAACAGGAACAGTTTGTAATGACCTTTATTGTGGGCTTGGCAGAAAACAGTATGAATAGGCAACCAGTTAGGAGTGTCTCACTGGACATGCAGAGCTGTGACACTACCTCTGTTACACAAACACACCTCATGTCAGACACACACACAGCATCATAGACTGCAGAAAGAATCAACATTATGAACAAGAGAAATGAAATATTATTTTCTGATAACCTAAACTTACTATTTCAGAGACACGTGGACTTTTCAGGGCTGCAACATTTTCAGAAGAGAGCAAAAAATCTGCCTCATTTAAAATCTGTTGTTACAAAACAAGATTTATCTTGATACAAGCTGTGAAATGTTGGACTGAGCTTGTCACTGTTCCAGATTCCTGCAGATTATCAGAAGTATTTAACAAACCTACCAGGATTCTGCAGAATGATGACACCATGACTTCAACCTGGACTGATCCACATCTTTACCAACACACCTGAGCTCAGCTCTGAACTACTACCTGTTCTCACTGATTCCACTGATCATCATTTGAACTATTTCAACTACATACATGTCCAAACTCACAGCCAGTCAGTTAGGTGTGGTTCTAAATGTAGACCTGTGATCAGTAGTTGAATGAGTAGAACCAAGAACCATGTTATTCATGGTACCTGGTTCTAACCAGTCCATCAGCAAAAATCCAGTTACATTTTAGAATAAATGATGAATTGAAAACAAACCTTTTATTCTTTTTACTGTTGCTCGGCAACCACTAAATCACTTCACTTCAATCTTTATCTTAAGTATTATTTTGTTGTTCAGGAAACTCACAGATCTTTACTTTTTATTTTTGAGCTCCTGAACTTACTGAGTGAACATCTGCAGTAAAAGTTGGACAGGTGGAGGGCAGCTGCTCAGGATCTGATGGAGGCTGAGATGCTGTTCACAAAAACTACAAAAAGAAATGTAGCTCTGTGGGTACATGAGACCCTCAAGACTATTTTACTCCACATGCAGCACATTTTACACCGACTCCATATAGAAACCACACAACCGACTCTGTTCATGTGTCCACCAACTGTTATAAAACAAGTAGAAGAAGAAACCCTCACCCACCTGAATTAACAATTAAAATACAGAATAATAAATAAAGAATAAAAAAGGTCTGTCTTCATCTCTAACTTTCTTTATTACAGGCTAACTTTGGTTTATATTTGTTCTTGTATTTTAGAGACTTGCTGCTCACCACCTTGTTGGAGCCTTTCTGGTCTCTTCACCTCTATTTAATCACTTTTCATGACACAAGTTTGTTTTTAATTTCATTTCTTCATGAAGTTCAGAACAATGTTTGAAACTTTTTTGTGTTTGTTAAATAGTCTTTATCTTTTTCCTCACTTCTCACATCTCACAACAGCAACAACAACAGCAGAACCACATGACATCTCTGTTATGGTTCTTCTTATAAAGACGGTTCTGAGGATCACAGAGCTCTTTATGTTTCTC
>JAJHUR010090039.1:3118-24348 GCA_027495735.1 Lutjanus campechanus | reverse complement strand
TGTCTCGCAAGGAAGGGTGGGATGGGGAGGCAGGTCAGGTATCATCAAGGACATGACTGAATGTATTGCCCTGTTTTGGGGGAGAGTAATGTCACTATGTTATCCCTCTATTGTCAAAAAAAAAGAAAGAATTTTTAAAAAGAAATGAAAGGTGATGTAACATAGTGGGAAACATGCTCCTGTCCCAACTTTTTTGGAGCCTGTTGCAGGTATCAAATTCAGGATGAGTGCATATATTCTATTCTATTCTATTCTAATAATTGCTTCCTTGTCAATCATTCATATATTTTGGCCCCTCACACCTCTAAAACCTTTTCAATTAATACAACAAAAAATATCAATATCACTATTAAACTTCTCACAACTGACAGATATACGTAACCAGTGCTAAAAACGTGCTAAAGGTTAAAAAGCACTGACAAAGATTGCTGGAATAATAAAATGGGATTTAAAACTAAGATGGGGATTACGCAAAAGCAAATCACTGTTTAATGATTTTGGCATCAAAATGATGAAGTAGGTTGATTAGCCACAAATGGCTCCCATCAGTTTCTGAATTAATTTTCTAGAAAATGTGCTAAATCAGCATGTATATTGATATTGGGTTATAAAATCACTAACACCAGGGGGATTGTACTCACATGTCCCACTATAAGTACACACACAAATCAAGAACAACTGAGCAAAATGCAACTGGTAGCTGAGGACAAAAGCTGAACTGATGTGTACATGTTTTCTTTCAAAGTAAAAATAAAATGGGAATTTAAAGGCATAGTACACAACAAAAATGAAAAACATAAAATGCCTCCATACTGCTCATCTGGTGTAATCCAAGTCTCCGAAAGCCCTAACATGCCAAGTTGACTTGAATATCCTGCATTTACGCCATGTTTTTAGCTGAAATCTTCACTGTACATCCTTATCTTGGAGCCATGTATGATGCACATCATCTCAACTGGGTGTGTGCGGTGTGACGATGCGTGCGTGCAAGTGAACGGCATTCTGGGGGCTTAAGGAGACCCGGTTATTTTTCCATTTGAAAACTGGTCACCGTTCACAGTTGTTCGAGAGATTCTGCAAGACTGTTTACCTGTGAAACTCCAGCAGTGTTTTGTGGACGAAAAAACTAAACCCGGCCTTCAATTTTCATTTTTAGGTGGACTATTCCTTTAAACACTGACATATTTCCTTTAAACAACAAAGATCAAGGCATGAAGTACCTCCTGCTCGTCGTGAACTTTATTGCTGAGAAAGTTGTTTTTTTTTCCTAATTTGTTCTTACTCTTAATCCCCTGTATAACTACTATTCTCCCAAGCAAAACACACTAATTCCATTTTGGGATTAGATTCGTTATATTTTTGTCTAACTCAACTTATGGGGTCATGCTGTTTGACGCAGATATCATACTGCAAGACAAACAGGCAAACATGCACACACAATCTGCACAACCAGATTACACCTACCTCAGATGTTATTTGTTTGTTTGTTTTTTCGCTGAAGAACAGCTTTATAGGCTCAAAGGCACCACAGCACATCGAGCACACTGCAAGTGTGATCTGTCTGCTACTGTAGAACTACTGAAACAGTCAGAGTGGAGAGGGTCAAACTCAGGTCAACAGATTGGAACCTGTCCTGTCATTGCTGACAGATAGTGCCTTCACTGAATGTGGAATTTACAGTTTTAACATGCACACACACAAACATCACCGACACATCAAACACACACACACACACACACTCTGTTGAGCGGATGTCTGAGTGTAAGAAGCTGGTCCCAGAGCTGATTCTCCAAAAACAAGCCCTCTCTTTGTTCTGCTGTAAATCGACGCTGTGATGAACAGCTACCCACTGCTTCTGCCTCACTCCCCGTCTCTTTATCTCCCTCTTTTTCTCTGTTTCGTGCCTCGCCGTCCTCTTACTCTGTGCCAGAGTCTGTGCTGGACTCTCTTTATACTGATGTTTGACACACTGATGTTTGAGAGCAACCTCAGCCAGATCTGTGACCCTTCACCTGAGAATGCGGTGGGCCAGATTGGAGTTGTTATGAAGACATTTAATTTTAAAAAGTTCCTTAGAGTCAAAACACATTTCATTTATTTTTATATTTTAAAATCTTAAGGCTTTGAAAGACTATGTTGACATGTTATGACAGTAATATTATTTAAATTATTTGCTGAAAAATATAAAGTTCATCAGTGAATGTTTTTGTAAAAATATGACAGAGTTGACAGAAATCTGGGACACAACTTAAAAGAGCCCATCGTTTTTTTTTTTTCTTTAGATTGTTTGAAGTTGTGAATTCTTGCCTTGGACAAGGGTGTTTTCAGGTACAGATCGAGTTTAGACATTAAAAAAAAAAATCAAAACATTTAATAAATTCCACATCTTTCATACATATCTGTATATCAATCCTTAAAATGTAAAACTGGATTGGAATTTTGTTGATATTGATCATTTTTAGGACACGATTTATGGGTGTCATACTTTGCTGAGGTTTTATCAAGTTGGATTGAAATCTTCTTTGTTTTTTTTGTTTTTTGTTTTTTGTTGTTGTTGTTGTTTTTTTGTTGTTGTTTTTTGTTTGTTTGTTTGTTTTTGTTTGTTTTTTCTCTTTGTGTGTGTTTGACAGCAAAAAATGACTCAGATAGGTTATGCAAATAATGTGCCGGAAATCTCATCTGCTTTGTCAGAAACTACGTCAAGTAAAAGAGAAAAATGCTTTTTTCATGACAAGAAATGTTGCATGTGAATGTGGACAGAAGTGCTGACGTGATACAATATTTCTTTGGTCACAAACTCTACTGTTTTTCTACAATTTTGTGGTTTACACTGCAGACTGGAGTCTCTGGCTAGATCTGCTTTATACACTCGTCTCCTCTATGAAATGTGTTTCATTGTGCGTCTGGAAGCACATTCCTGCCAATGTGATGAAAAAAAGAATATCCTGTAAGTCATTATAATGAGAAACTTTCATAAAATAACAATTTATAATCTCAAAATAATGAGTTTCTATTCCAAAATAATGAGAAACTTTCTTCAAATAATAAAACTCCCTCTGTAGATATAGACAGCTCCTTCTAAGGTAACGAGAACTTGATTCTTATTTTCAGATGATTATACACTATTACTGTAAAAAAAAAAAACACACTTATGAATGTTATATTCCGTTTCTACCATATTCTGCCAATAAATATCTCTAAATCTTACACACTGGATCTTTGAAAAGCAAAATGTAATTAGCATCACACTGTTTCCTAACAAGAAGTGAGCCATCATTGGATTGTTTTTCCTAATGAAGATATTCTAACCTGCCAAGTCTTCATATTAATGCTACACCCAACCAGGAAACAGGCTAAGAAATGTGTTGCTTGTTTGAAACAACAAATGTTGCCATGGTTTTAAGTTTTGTGCACTTCTTTACTCCTAAACTATTTTCATTCAAATGGACGCTGATGTGTTTGACGTTACTGTTCACCTTCAAGTCAGCAGTCAACACAGATGACAAGAGATTAATTTATGAGGTTGAGAAGCAGCAAATCTTATATGACCCACTGCACCCCTTTCAAAAAGGACAACGTATGGAAGAACAATGGGGAGCTGCTGGGAGTTACAGATAAGTATGCTGTCTCCCATATAGAAACAAGGCTGACTTAAGAAAATTACATTTTGAATAAATAACTTAAACACTTAACTCACTCATTTGCAGTGGAAGAAATCACAGGCAATGCTGTGACATCACTCGTAGTATATGTGGACAATATTTGGTCCTTCATCTGCCTGAGTTTGCTTCCTGTATGTATGTTACGAAGTGGTGTTACATTTTCTTAAAAGCACATTTGCTGTAGTAAATTAGATATAAATGTAAATGTGTTAGGGAAGTACATTTAGTTTGGTGTTATGTGTCCATATACAACTGTTATATGGCCTAAAACTCAACTACAAGAATGTCTGTCACGAGGTTTAACGCTGACTAGTGGTGATGGTCTTTTATTGCCACTCTGAATGCACATGCTATCTGTGTTTATTTCAGATTGATTCTTCCTGCTGCCGGTTCATACAGTACTTCTCCTGTCCAGCTACCTTTGATGTAGCCTGATGTTTAGTAGAAACTAGAGACAAGTAGGTAAAGCTGGGAGCCAAATATCTAATGCAATTAGTGTGTTGATGCATTAACAGACTGTTAAAATGCAGTGCTGCATAACACCAGTAATCAGCTGGTTTCATCCTGTGTTGATGATTCAAATTTCCCACAATGATGTTTGAACAAAGAGTCGCATCTCAGCCTGTTTTCACTCCCAAGGTATAAAATGCAGCTCAGTCATTGTCCCAGTGCTTCAAAGTATGTGGGTACACCTCCAGCATCATTTCAAGAGCCGCGCCACTAATGCATTTTAATGTCCTGTCGAGGTAAGTTGCCCCATGTGAAACCAACAGTCAATGTTGATTTCTTTCTCTTAATATTTATTTCGGGCCTCTTTATGTTTTTTTAAATAGGACAGCTAAAATCGAACCCACAGCCACTGCAGAAGCCTCAGAACATGCAGCGAATGCTCAACCAACTAAGCTGCCAGGGCACCCACACATTTACTTCTTACTCTTTAACTTACGTAACATAGGCTCTGTAACTTATATAGGGCCTAACGTATGTAAGTTACTTAGGTTAACTTGTGTAACTACAATATTCATTTTAACCCATACCACATTTTTTTCCTAAAATTTCAAGGCAATGGACTGCAATAGTTTTAAAGATTTGAGCCCAGCTCAAATTCTTAAGTTTTGAAAAAGTGTTACCAACTACTGATCTCCTTTAGATGAACTTAAAACTTTGAATTTTAGAAACTGAAAACATTGTATTTAAAGAAAAATATTGGGTAAATTTTATTGAAGTAAAAGTAAATGTTAGAATTTTTATATTTTTGATTAAAACTATTTTTTTTATTGTATTATTATTTATTTATTTTTATGTTTTTATATATTATTATTTTACTATTATTTTTCAGGCACTAAAAAGACAAATCAGGTTCACAGCTCACTGTGACTATAAGTCAACAAAACTTTTAGTTTAAACATGAGATCAAAACTCAAAAATCTATTGCAGTAGGTCTGCCTTGAAATTTTAAGTTGTCTCAACTATTTTGTTTTACACTGCATGTAGTTCTTGTACCTTTCAGAATCAGAATCAGGAACCAGAATCAGAATCACAAATATTTTACTGCTTCCAGAGGGGAAACCTGGTTGTTGCAGTCGTTCCCATTCAAGAACAGAAGTATATATAAGCATATAGAGGAAAACCTAAACAATAAATAAATAAATATTTTAATCTAACCACATGGCAGAACCACTGCCTCTGTGGCCCATTAGATGGCGCTCTGAGGCCCAACTTGTGCCCCGGTTCACTGACTGAGAATGTCCGCTTTGACTTAGGTTAATTCAAACCATGATCTTTTCCTAAACCTTACCAGGTAGTTTTTTTATGCCTTTCATTCATAATTGTTGTTTGTGTCCCGAGTGTCACTGTGTGTAAATTCTGTTATGTACATTAAGTCAATGCACTTTCTTAAATCAAACCATGATCTTTTCCTAACCCTAACCAAGTAGTTTTTTGTTTGTTTTTTTCCCCCCAGATATTGCATATTTAGCTGAAACCACATACAGATAAACTGTTAATTAATTAGGTCTATATGCCATCAGCAGTAAACGCCTCAGTGGCCGTATAAAACCTGCACTTACTGTCTTTCCCTCACTGTACACCACTCTCAGCTCAGTGTAATGTCCTGTCGTAAAGCAAAAGCTGATTTTATTGCTGTCATTGTACTATATTAGGCTTCCAGTCGACTCCCCCCTCAGCCTCAGCCTTTCTTTCTGCATTGCAGCAGCAGCAGCAGCATGTCAGGCTGCTCGTCATAATGAATCCATTTAGGGCTGGAGTGATTAGGTCTGCCTTCTGCTCTGTTCTGCACATCTATCAAACCAGCGTCAAACTCATTTTGTCAATTAATAATCCCCATATTAGGCCTTTGCTGTGTGTGTGTGAGTGTGTGTGTGATTTCACTCTCTTCAGGCTGTATGCTAAGAATGTAGCATTCAGCCTTTTTTGGGTGGAATTGAACTTGATCACTTTCTCTTTTCTTGACCACAAATTCTACCTTTGCACTCTATTTTAAATGCAGGCTTTGTTGGTTTTATTTGCAGCTTAATGGCCTCTAGTTGAGTTGACACTTACTGTGCATTGCAGCAGTATTCTTCATGGTTTAATGAAAGGAGGCTGAAGGTTCCCAGGCGATTTAAGAGATATTTCATGTTTAATAGGATTTATGTCTGAAGGCTCAGTTCTTCAGTGAAGGCTAGTGTAATTAAATTTATGACCCTGTTCATGTAATATTACACATTATTATTAGTATAAGTAGTCTAATTAGTGCAACCATTTAATTTTATTGCACCAAACCTAAAGCCTATGGCTGTGTTACATGATCCACAGTTGAAGGATAAAAAGTAAGCTTTGACAGCTCATTGATGCTCATGTTGCCTGTTCTCTTTTTTTTTTTTTATTTAAGGGTTTTTTTTAAACAGGATTCAGGCACCCGGAGGGGGTAAGAATTTCACTCAATACTTTAATCACCATGCAAATTTCCAAATTAATGCAAGAAAAGAGCTAAGTGTGGTTAAAAGATTTGCAGTTACAACACTGAAAAAAATGCTATTTATATTTTGTTTGTTATAAAACCTATTACAGATCTGAATAATCAGGCTTAACAGTATGTCTCTGACCAATATTGAGATTGTAATTCAATTAAATTATTTTCCATAAATTCAACGTAAGGCCTGCAGTTGTAGTCTACAATACTGTTAGTTAATTAGGTCCTACCAGGATTGAAACTAAGACAAAAATCTTCTAACTAAACTTGGCTAACTTTCAGTGAGAACACCGCTCGATTCACAGACTGCGTCACAGCTCTGAATCTCAGACGTCCTAATTTAGAGTTTTGAGTGGTGCAGGGAAACATTTAGTTTAGCTTAGCATAAAGACTACAGCACAGTTGTAACTGTGTCTTGTGTAAAATGAAGTCAGGTACAGTGACTTCCAAAATGACCACAAGAGGTACCACATGTTAATTAGTGAGCTTCAGAATTCGATTTCAGGTGAACGGTTTCCCTCTGTCTTCACGCTAAGCTAAGCTAACTGCTTCCTGTCTCTAACCTTGGATTTAACTGTTATATTTTCTCATCTAACTTAGCAAGACAGCAAATTAGTATTTTGTCCAAAAAATATTGAACTATCCATTTAAATAGTTGACAAGATGTGGTAAAAAATTTGACCTCTTACAGCTCTATCCACAGGTGAGCTTTCTGTCAGCATAGACTGGATCACTTTGCCTAACTAACACTAACAAAAATGGGCAAAGACGTGGTGCATGGGTGGAGCTGAGGTGGGCTGAATGAAGCAGTTAATACCTGTTACTCAAAGCAGGTATTAATTATGCATAACTTTAAACCTTAATATAATTTTAAAAAGTGAGTTATATATAAAAAAAAATAAATAAATCAACCCCTGTACAGCTGTCATAAATGTGTTTATTTCTGCCTTGAAGTTGAGTACTTTTAATATGGAAGTCTATGGGGATTGTCTTGCTTTTGGAGCTAGCCTCAAGTGGGCATTTGCAGAACTGCAGTTTTTGGCGTCATTTTTTTAGTGATGGGGGTGAAGCTTGGCTGCTGCCTCTTTGAAATTGATGGAAGACAAATACGTGGATTATTTATCTAGAGCAAGACCCACCACTCTCTAGTGTTTTTTAGCAACAGAAAACATAGCATACTGCCCATTTTCTTCAACCATCTAAGTTTGTTTTTTTTCTTTTTTTTTTATTCTGGTACATCACCTTTAAAGAAAAGAAACCATGCTTAAAGTACAGACACTGATGTGCAGTGATCATATTAACAGCCAAGATTTTCTCACACACCACAGTGTTACATTTAGGTTTAATAGTCACCATACCTTTAAAATCAACAAACTTTCACCTACTACCACCAGTTAACTGGCTGTTAGGTGCTATATGAATAAATGGCATCGCTAGCAAGTTTTGCAGTCTTCAGAAACCTAACCTTGAAAAAGATAAATCATTCAGTCATAGCAAAAACCAAGAGACACAAATCATCAAATGAAAGCAAAAACAACACCTGCATTTTTAGCATCAATCTTTTTTTCTTTTTTTTTTTTAGCATTTTTGCAGAAGATTGCTGTTGTTTTTGTCATTTCCACAGGGCAATGTAAAAAATATTAAGTCTTGTTTGACTTTATCAGATCAATTCATGATTTATTATTGTTTACTTTTCACCACATTGCTTTCCAGTCATAGTAATTCATCCGTGACATTCTGTACATCTGGTATTTTAATTCCACAATCCTGCTTGCTTTCTTACATATGTGGTATTTTTCATGTGTTAACAGTGAGGCTTTAAGTGTTGCATAAATGCTCCTTAATATACAAAAACATCTGAAAAAATAGAAAAGAGAGACAGATTCTTAGCTCAGTATTATGGGACATATGTTCCAATTAAGGATATCTCTGAGGTGTGCGTGATGCTGTCATGACTGAGCAGCCTCCTCATCTCATCCTGTATTCTCTGGATAAATCACATGACGTCATGCTACTGTACTACTGAAATCACTCTTGTTATAGAAAGTTATGGACTTTGTACATACAGCACATCCTGACGAATAAAGGTGCTAACTAGAACCATTGAGGGTTCTTTGGTTTGTCCTTACAGGAGAACCCTTTCCGAGGGCTCTATGTAGAACCCAATATAAACCGTCACACCTAGAACCATCTGTGAAAAGTTTTGCACAGAACCCTCTGTGAGACATTCTATAGGAGAATCTTTCAACCCCCTAAGGGTGCAAAAAGAGAGTCTTTCAAGAAATTAAACATCCATCTCTGGGGATCTGTCCAGAATCTTTCCACCTTCTCAGGGTGTTAACAAGAACCCACCCAGAGTTCTACCAAGAGCCCCTTTATATTCCAATGGTTTCATCTAGAACCCACCCGGGAGGTTCTAGCAGGAACCTCTCTTTTTTAGAAGAGTTTTATCAAGTACCCACCCAAGGCATTCTCCTGAGAGCACTTTAATAAACTTGTCAAGAAATGTTTGTGTTTGGTCAATCATATGTCTATTGTTTTTTTGTTTTTTTTGCACTGTATCTTATATCATTGGAAAGCCTGTTCATTTCCCTTTACAATTATGTCCAGTTCGTTAAGATCCTGCATTGATGAGCAGCACAGTTGAATATGTGGGAGGGACCCAAGTGAAAGGTGCCAAATTTCCCTGCTAGTGTATTCTCCAGTTGGTGTTGACTCTTTTGTTTTGTTTGGAGGATTGGTTGATTGAACTCTCTGTCAGTAACAAGTAACAAACAAGACATATTGCTAATTTTACACTTTATTCATTGAACAAACAGTCAGCAGCCTCAGTAGTGATGGGAAAACCATAAACAGCCAATGTGGCAGCACGACTCTAGCACATACAGCACACCCAAGCTGGAGATGACAGGGAAACCGCTATGCTGATTGTTGAATCGTTCGAGTAACAGCTTTTGGGGTAGTATTGTGGTGTGGGTCGGCATCCCCATCACTCACAAAACAAGGCTTGTCACCACTGAAGGCTATAAGATGCTGTAAGATTCTGCAGCCCATGACGATCCCATATCTCCACAATCTGGGACCCGACAACATCCTCCAAGATGACAACGCTCGCCCTCACAGAGCCAGGGTTTATCACAGACTACCTCCAGAATGTGGGAGTAGAGAGAATCAAATGGCCTGCCAACAGCTCAGACATCAGCCCAACTGAACGCTCGTGGGATCAGCTTGGCCGTGTTGTACGCGCTAGCGCGATCAAACGCAACCGCGTTGGCTGACCTGTGACAAATCCCGGTTGAGAGATGGAACGCCATCCCACAGCGACCAGTGACCAGGCTGGTGACCAGCATGAGGAGGAGGTGCCAGGCTGTTGTGGCTGTGTGTGGTTCTTCCACCTTCTACTGAGGCTCCCGACTGTTTGTTCAATGAATTAAGTGTTAAATTAGCAATATGTCTTGTTTGTTCCTTGTTACTGATAGAGTCCAATCAGCCAATCTCCCAAACAACTCAAAACAGAAGAGTCGTCACCAACAGGAGGATACTGTTTTTTGACATTTGCAGGTAAATTTGGCACATTTGGAACTCCACCCACATAATTAGCTGTGCTGCTCATCCCACAGATCCAGGAGCTTACAAATTAGACATCACTGTAAAAGTAAATGAACAAGTTAAGATACAATGCGAATAATACATTGACAACAGATATCCAACTTTTTCTTCAAAAAAGGACTCTTCAGAAGCAAATGCTTCTGGGTAGAACCTTAGCCTTTAAGGAAGAACCCTTTGGAAACCCTTATTTGTAAAAGTGTAGGAACAGTAGGTTTTAAATGGCTTTGGTGTTGTACAGCAGTCTGGATTTCAAGTCATCCGTGCACACAAGAGGCCCCATGTTAACAATATTTCAGTTGTAAATCCCTCCTCTCTTGTGTGTGTGTGCTTTTCCATGCATGAATGAGGGCGTGCGAGTCTGTCAATATGAGTGTGTGTATGTGTGTGTGTGGGTGCATATGAGCTCTCCACGTTCAGAACTGCTCCGTTGTAAATCTCTGCTCTCCTGGGTGTGTGTGCAACAGGGCGAAGCTTTGTCGCCTGACAGGCAACATACGGACTGAAAACGCTCCTCCAAGACGTCTGTCATTTCCTCCCAGCCACCGCGCTCTCCTGGGACAGCCAGTAACCGTCCTGCTTTCCCTTTTGTTTTTCTTCCCCCGCTCTACTGTACTGCACCTCCTGATGTTCTCCTGACTCCTTTCAATCCAAAAGTGTTCCATGTGTGGAGAGTGAGGAAAATACATTTTGCCACAACAAAAGAATTAGACGGAGGTAGAAACATGTACATGTCAGAGCAGTACAGAGAAACGCCAGGGACATCAGTATCAATTTGTGAATATGTACAGTGAGTTTATGCTTATTATGACCTTAACACTGAAGAAACTGAAAGGAGATGAAACTGAAAGAAAGCCCTGACATTGTACACAGACAGTATAATGGCTGAAAGCGAGTCTAGTTCTAGACAGTAAAAACACCTGTCACCCAATACTTCCATCAGCTTCCTGTTTGTCTTTTCTTTTGGTACACAATATAATTTTTATGCTCATTTTGAAGTGTTGCATTATGAAAGGTTGGATGGAAATGTCAAAATTAAATCCTCATAATTAGGGTCGAACACCACCGGGACTCTCAGGTTATCAGCTCTACTGGTAGCGAGAAAGGAACTGTAACTGTCTCAAACCATCAACTGGCTAAAACCACAGTGCTTTATATAAAATCCAGGGCTCTGACCTAATTATTCGATAATAATAGCTAATTCTGCTCTCTCTACTAACAGACAGGTTTCTTTCTTGGCATAATGAAGATTTTACACTCAGCAACCCCCCCGATGTGTGAATTTCACACTTGTCTACCTGTTGTGTTCATATTGTAAATGGGTAAAGACGAGGTGTGAGATTAGATTACTGGACATAATTGTAAATGTAGAGGAATTGGGTTCACGCTCACATTTTAAGGTTTACGCTAGTCTTACAAGTAGCAGACTGCAGATTGCAATCACTTCATCTCACTCTTCCTTTTACAATGGCCACGAAACACATATGCTCTTCTGCTTCAAACCAGTCTGGGGAAGAATTTACTTTATTTATCTACTTTTAATTTTCATCCTCCCCTCCATTGCACTTGTGCTGCTCAATTCCCTACACCCTTCATCTCCCCTTTAAACAGGAGCTTTATTGTTGCTTTCTCCATGTTTCCTCCCCTCATTTCTTTGTTCCCTCCCTCATCCTCTCCCCGTGTGGCTCCCAGGCATATGGTGATGTCAACAGTAACTTACTCCACACATTTTGTCAGATTGCCCAAGGGTGACTGCTGTATGCTGCAGAATTAGACTAGATAGAAAGGGTTCTTCCTAGCTAAACAAGCACAGATCGTCTTTACGCCTTGGGCAAATTTGCGGAAGTACATGCATATGGCCCTGATTCACTTAGGAGTTTGTTTGATGAACTGTCTCATTTGTCCCATGGAGAACTCACCAGTAAACATTATTTATAACATAATACAATAGACCCTTTTCACAGCAGCCACATGTAACAGTGGGGTAAACAGGTGTTAGCCACTGAAAATACAGTTTTTTCAACTGGCTGTCAGGTGTGTATCAATTCCCGTGACTACCATTTGCTATCAAAGTGTAATTATTGAAATAAACAGCTTGCATGTGTGTGTCAATAATTATTCTCAGTAATAAGGAATAATTACTAGAATTGTAAAGCCTAATAAATCTCAACAGACCTGTGAAGTGCGCATGGGACGGGATCACGGCTGTCAGATCGTCTTCAACAGAACAGGCAGCATGGAGCAACTGTAGTTGTGTGTTTGCATCATTATTGGGATGAAACAATTATGACCATGAGACCGGCCCGACCAGAAGAGAAAAAGGTGTGTGTACTTCCGTCAGAGACTGATGCTGGTTGAATATACCTGTTGGATAAGCTGTGCATAATTTTGCACACAGGTTATCAAACTTAAGAAACACTTTCTGATTCTGTTTCCTCCACCTATAGTATTTCCTCTCTGTAATTCTGTCGTCATGCTGCCGCAGCTCGCGCTCCTGGTGCGCCTGCTTCTCAAAGATGATGGGAGCGAACTTTCTGAATGAAAACACACCCATGAATTAATTAAGGCACCAACGTGCAGCTGATGAGGTGTATCCCACTGTGCACCATGGGAGCAAGATGGCATAAGTAAAACCCTTGTGCTTTGAACCATGTGCTGTAGATCACTGTAGGACAGGGCCCGTAATGCCTTTAAATAAAGAGACAGTGAAATCCAATGTACTCAACAATATTAATTTAGACGACTTTTGTAGTCATCGTATCGCTCCAACATAAAATATGCATGGTCGTTTAAGTTGAACTTCAAGATACTGACACCTGTTTCAAACAAACTCCACACTGTACTTTCATGTTTACCTCAGACTATCAGACAATTTTGAAAGGATGGGGTTATGAGCCTCCAGAGTATTTTCTTTGCCTCTGCTTAATGCTACACAGCCAGGGTAACAAGAAACATTCCTTTGATCATATTTTCTCTTTCTATAATTTTTTTGACCTCTTTTCCACTGCTGTTGCATGAGCATACAAGGCTTCATGTGATATTTCACAGGCAATGATAATTAGCTGTGTCTATGAATATGGCGTCTTGTGTGGAAGCAAGCCATCTGAAAAAATAAATAAATAAATAAATTAAAATATTAAAATCTATACCCATGGGGCTAAAGTCAGCAATCTACTGACTCTGTTTATTCAATGGCATCATGCATTTAAGTTTAAAATTAACTCCCCTTCCAAGTTCATTAGTTTTAGGGTTGTTTTAACTTGAGTTGAACTCCTCCTTAAACTTGAAAACTTGTAAATATTCAGTATATTTTTATTTCCATATTCACATATTGATCTACATACCGGAATAAAGTTTATATATATATATCTTTGGCTTTGTTCAACAAGTATTATTTATTTTCTTGGCCTTTTTCTCCTGTCAGTTATTGTGTACTAAGTGTCATATGAATAGAAACTAGGCCTCTTGTCAGTAAAGGACAAACTAACAGAAAGTTTGTTTGCAAACAAGGGCAAACATCCAACCTGTTCTCACCCCAGGTGGTCAAATACCAACATCTTTGTCACATCTCATGCTGATGCACAAGGTACCCTTTAACTAAAGTTCCCATGAAGTCAAAATCGATTTTTTTTAGTGTTTTTACCACTATAAACTGCTATAGATCACCTATACGCCCGCACAATATACTGTATGTCACCAACACCAATCTCGCTGTCCCTTGTCACATTTTCTTCCTTCTGCTTCTCGTTATCGAACCAGATCTGTCTCAAGTTTTATGACAAACTGTGACTTTCTTGATTTGTACAATGATCTTTCAATTGACAAACATCGTGTATGATTCATGGCACAATTCAGACAGGATCAAAAGATTATTTGTCTCACCGTAGACTACCATCCTTAGCTAGGTTCCATTGTAAGGGTTCTGACTTTGCCTCTATTTTAAGTATGTTATCATGCTGACATTCTGTTAGCTATCAGCTCAAAACAGCTCAGCCTCACAGGACGCTAGCATGGTTGAAGCTTCCGGGTTTTTCAGATGGAAACCCCAACGCTGAGGCCTTCCCCTCCACTCCCTGAACCTTGGAGGTTTATATCTAGCAACATCATCATATGTCAGGTTTCATGGTAAAACTGTTTTTGAAGGGCTTGGGAAAATATCATTTTGATGGTAAAAACTACTGTGAAGCTATACTGTAGCATGATATGAAATCCTCAAAACCCTAAAAAGAATGTATCTGTCCTTTAACTGCCTAAGTGGGCGAAAGGTTGTGGTGTCAAACAGGTGAGGTGGTTGATAGACTGGTTCAAGTAAAAAATGAATGACGACATGATCAGACAGAGCTGAAGGATATGACAAAACTGTTAGATCAGAAACTGTATTTCAGCGAGCCGGGGCCAGATCAAAGCTGTTACAGGGGCTTTTCATGTACAAACTGATTGAAGACAAATGTGTTGACAACTGCTGTTGTAGCCTTCCTGAGCAGATCAGATACATTATTTAGATTCATATTTAAGTCCTGAATAATTAAAATGTCAAGTGTGGTGAAAGAAGCCTGAAATGAATTGGATAAAATTAGCCTCAGAGGAATATAACCAAGTCAGCTCTTGTACTGTACATGCAGAAATGTTTGGAGCCCATGTTACATAAAGGTAAAGTCAAATTTATGGTCACATATACAGTTAAGCAGAGTACAACATACAGTGACATTTAGTATCTGCATTTCCACTGTAAAACCAAAAGTTCTAATTAATTATTTGTAGTAAGTAGTGAAAACCTAACTTTTGTTTAGAGATTCTTCTGATTTAAAAATGTTGAGCGCCAATATAATTTAAATTTCTGTTTATTAAACTATTGCTATTATTAAATAATTTTAGAGATTAAAAAACAACTATATATTAATAACTTATTGCAATGAGAGAGGAGAATGAAAATTCTGAGTTGCAGTTACTGAAAATATTTGAGTTGGCTTGTTCAATAATTTAACTGGAATCAAAGAGTATATGTAATACTAACTCCAAATATTTAATCTCTGATATCTCCTCCAACTTTTGAGTTTAGGAACTGAAGAACATTGTAGCAACTAATTGCCAGCGTTGTTTTGAATACTTGTCGATAAATCCCTGAGTGGTTTGTCTTTTGTGTGAATAAACTGCCAGAGGGTTACAGATATGCCCCTAATGTTTTGATTTTTAAATCCAGGTTAAAATCCTGAACTAGAACTCTCGTCACTTCCACTGGGAGTGATGTAGGTTTACAGCTGAGCTCTACTGGCAGGTTTCTGGTCTGAGGTATTTTATTATATCTCATTTATATCTCTTTCATATTATTTATTTTGAATGATCCCCTTTTAATTACTATTTTATGTATTTTCTTCTTCTTCTTTTTAATTGTATTTATCTTACGGATGAACTGTTTATCTGTGTGAGGCACACTAAAATGCTCTTGTGTATGGAATATGCGATACAAATAAATTGGCTTGCTTGCTTATCAGTAACTTATTCAAGGTTACAGTGTAACCGGCCTCGTATTAGGAGCTGTGAGCAGCTGCTGTGCAGCACCAGGAAACAAAACACAACAGTTAAACTGGTAGCTGGTTGGCAAGGTGGTTACTTATCTTCTTGTTATAAATAATTTACCCACATAGATATAGACAAGTTAAGACCAACCACTGGCACACAAACATATAAAACAGACTTGAGAATGATTATTTAACACTTTAATTACTTTCATTCAAAAAGCTTAAAACCCCTCTGTGTCTGCTCTTAATGAAAGATATTCCTGTATCGAAACATTTTGTCATGCCCCAAGATTTTCAGCTTTTCTAGCGGTGTTGTAGCGCCTCCTAGTGGTGGCTTTGTTTGAATAGGACGTAATTATCTCATGACCTAAAAGCAGTCATTTTCCCCTCAAGCAGACCGAGGAGCAGACATGCATTTTATCCGCTTATCCTTTTGTCTAAGCTTGTAAAAGCATCATTGGTAAGTTGTTATGTAACATCATAATCCAATTGTATTCATAAAGACAATGCTTTTGTTAACTTTGCAAGATATGTGCCGTTTGCTGAGATGTGCTTGCCTGGTATGGAGCTGACACTGACGAAAACAGTGTGGGCTGTTGTGAGAATAATGTTACAATATATGTGAAGTGCATTATTACAATTTTATATTCAGTTACAGTAGAAATTAAGACATTTTGTTTCATTCAAAATGCATGTTGTCTGTAGAAGTCATTGCACCAGCTCTAACATTCTTGAACTGCTAATATTTTTCTACAGTTTCACTCTTGGTTGTATGAATGCATCTACAATGGCATCTCCTTAAAGGGCACAACTAAGATGATTCCTGACTCCTATGTATTCATTTAATGGAGTTCAGCTTGCTGTTAAATTGTGCTGCCACACAATGAGTGTAACATTATTCAATTGCTGTGAATAAGAAAGATTTCTTTTTTTTTACTGTGAGGCTCCTAATTCTGAAAAGGATAACATTAGTTGCTCTCCCTCTCATTCCATAAAGTCTTTCATAAAACCAAAATAGTTTGCTAAGTAACAATGAATTGCATTCATTGCAATTTTGGAAGTGAGCATTTTCAAAAAATGTTATTGGACTTTTGGCCTCACTAGCTTTTAATGTTGCTCAGGGCTGCTTTCGGGGCAATTTTTATATATTCTGACTAATTTTAAAGTACTTACAGGGCCACTTTATCTTTTTTTTGCTTTAGTTTCTGTCGAAACTAAAAATGCTGAAAACAATGGTGTCAGTTGTCAGAACATAAGGGCAATGATCCAGCCTGAATCAGACAAATCTTCATCGCCATTCCCGCACAGAATTCTACCAGCTTTGGATCTGTTTGGGCTTATCACAAGCATTTATTTAATATTGGGAGGGTTCTATACAATGATTCGCATTAGTGGTCCAGATTTTAAAAGTCATATGCCACACATTTCACCGCTCTAATTGGTTAAAGGTCTATTCAGTCACGTCCAGTCAGCAGGTCTGTCAATTTCTCGGCTTGAATATCTTCAGAAACATATTTTAGTGTACTGTTTAACTCTAACACAAGAAAGATTCAACCAAGTGATCGTCATTTATGTGACCTGCTCGGAAACGGACCAACCACCACTACATCACACATTTCAATACTCTGATTGGTTGTAGGACAGGTTTCATTGCTAATTGGATCTATCCAAACGCATCCAGAGGCATTCTGGCCTTGGAAACTGAAAATGAACTGAATTAGTCTTTCAGTGCCAGCCTAACAATGTTCATTATCACAGCCACACTGAAATATCCAAATTCAAATGTACAAATTGATAAAGGTCACTCGCTAATTAAGGGCAGGCTAAAAAACAAAAAAACAAAAACATCTCTCTGCAAAAACATTTTTGTGTTTGCAGAGAGAGAGTCAGTTTTATCCCTCAATTAATTCCTTTTTTTTGTCAATGACACTCAACATTTCCCGTTGATTGCTCTCATCAAACCAGTGACCCCAACTCTAACCCTACCTATAGCTGTATAGAAATCACACAGAAGACAAGACAGCAGCACAACATAACAGTCTTGAGTTTGCATGAACTAGGAATCAGGGCTACTTGTTTTGACAGTAATTTCTATTTCAGTTTTATCTTTACAGGTAGTGAACAATGCAACATCATCTACATAAAGGAAGAGATCACATGTGCAGCAAGATTAAAAATTATTAACTTAAAATAGGATTGCAAATTGTAAGCACTTTCCTTAACTGATCATTGGTAACATATTGCATATTCTCCAACAGCAATACATAGCCTCTGAAGCATATAAAGATGTAAAGGCCTTCATAAACACATATCCTTGAACATAAAATAACATGCAGAGTGCACTCATAAAAATGATTTGACATATTGTAGATCTTTACTTGCGAATACGTGAGATTACATTTTACTTAACTGATTCAAATTCTTAACTGATTAATCAATCACTAATTAATTGCTATCATCAATATCCATACCATTCATATTAATATGAAATGAAAAGAAGAATGGCCCAAGGACACTCCCCTGGGGAACCCCACAAGTTATAGACTTAGAACAGGAAGCTGTCTGTTTGTAAGTTGCAGCCCGAGATCCTATGTAACAGGTAGATTTTAAAATTACTTTCATTGGTGGATTATTATTCAATTAACAGTTGTTGTTTTTTTAATGTCAGAAAATGGTGAAAAATGGTGATGAGTGTTTTTCCAAAACCTAAGATGACGTCCGCAGATGCCTTGTTTTACTCAAGACATTCAGATATTCAGTGTACTGTCATAGAGGAGGAAATAAACCAGAAAATATTTACATTTAAGAAGCAAATATCAGAGAATTTTGACTTTTTATAAACAAATTTTTCAAACTGAATAATTGATTATCAGAATGGTCAGCTATTAAATTAATGATCCATCATTAATTGATGAATTAATTAATCTTGCAGCTCTAATAGGATCAAGCCTATTTGATGGCTTCTTCACAGCAACCAGTGTTTTTTTTTAGTTATGTTTTTGGGCTTTTGTGCCTTTATTCATAGTACAGCTGAAGATAGACAGGAAGGGGGGTGAAGAGAGGGGGGGATGACACGCAGTAAAGGGCCACAGACGGGAGTCGAACCAGCGGCCACTGCAGAGGACCAACAGCCTCCATTCATGGGGCGGATGCTCTACCAACTGAGCTAAACGTCCGCCCCACAACCAGTGGTTTTTAATTATACAGCAAAATACCATGATGATTCAAAATATGATGCATTATGATCGAACATGTCCATGCCCCAGAGCTCACCCATATCAATCTCCATCCTTGATGTGGTGGTTAGACACAAAATACAGGATTCAGTGGATTGGGACGGTCTAAAACCTGACTGTAATTCTATGAAAATATCATGGGTTGATATGTACTCTTCAATCTTCTTATGAATAATTCTTTCCATGACCTTGGCTGACCATGATTAGATTGGAATGGCAATGGAAAAGTATCAGCATGAAGTTAGAGGCAGACATAATGAGCACCTCACGAGAGCTTAGTATTCAAGTTTAGGGAAAGGTTAAGGTTGGCATTAAAAATTAAAGCAGGGCCTCCAGCATTTTATAAGTTACCCATGCAATTTACAAAATAGACAGTATGGCTTCTTTTAAAGGTAAGAAATTATTTAACTATGGCTAGGTATTACAGATCCCCAGCATGTCAATACTTATTCTTGATTAGATCGTTCATCATCAATGCTGTATTGAGGAGTAATGAACTGAATCACTCGCTGCTCTCGTTCTCTGTCTCTTTGTATTTCTGTCTTTCTTTTTCTGGCTTTGACCCATCATGACCCCAAAGCAATTCTCAGAGGTTGGTTGTCATGTTAGATGGATGAAGCCATCAGCAGACAGCCTGTGGTGGAGAGGGCTGTTAGATATGATGGAGGTACGGGACGGAGAAGAGAGATTCAAACAAAACTCAGAATCCACATCTCAGTCTGAAATAGAAGCGTTAGTTTTCTTTCATCTGGCTGATCTTTGTTGTGGTCATAGTTCCACCCTGCAGTTTTCTTCTGTAAAACCACAACTCTTTTTTCTCTCTCTCTCCTCCTTTTGACCTGTGGTCTGCATCTGTTTCTTCTTGTTTCTTCTTTTTGCACCTTCACGGGGTCAGCCGCCATGTTAGACAGATTGAGCCATCAGACAGCCTGATGTGATTCCTCGCTGGAGATGAGATGGAGGAGAGGTATTAGGGCACATCATTGACTTTATGACATGTAAACCCAAAATGGAGGCACATGAACCTGTGTGGAACAAATCTGTACACAGTCACACTGCAAAAACAGCCCTGGAAATATTCTTAAATATAATCAAATTGTCTTGTTTTAAGCAAAAAAAAAATCTGCTAATGGGGTAAGTTCATTTGCTTGGCTAGTTTGGTAATATTTTTCTTCATATTGGTAAAGTTAACTTGGTGTTAAAGGTTTTGTTCCATTCATTTTTATATGAACAATCAATGGAATATCGGTGGAGTAAAATGTATGGTATATGTGTAATGACCAGTAGAGGGAGGTATTGTTGAAAGCCCATAGGCTACAGTGTGTTAGGTCACAGAAATAAGGGTAGAGTAAAATCCATTTTAATGGAATGTTTCAAAGATAATGATGTCAAATTCCCCAATTTGTGGAGCCCTAGAAAATTGCTAAAACTTCACTTTTTCATAAAAGAAGACTCGGTTTCTGTTTAGTGTTCTGTACTCTGGACCCGCCCTCAGTTTTCTACTTCTGCCTAACTTGCAGTTAACTCTCAGTCAACTAAATCACACTGAATCAAGTTAGACTCCCTGTGTTTGTCTAGATTTTTCTAAGAAGATGTTTGCATGTTTTTTTTTTTGTTTGTTTGTTTTTGTTTTGTTTTTTTCCCATCTGTTTGTTTCTGGGGGTTGGGGGGTGAAAGCCAAGCATTCATGGAGCTGACTTTAAGAATTTCCATCTTAATTTTAGATTTACAGTTAGCGAAAAAGCTAGGCATTTTCTTGAAACTGAATATTTTGGTTTCTTGATTGAGTTGACAACACAAATCTAAAACTGAAATGAATAATTAGTAAAACTAGTGAATGTGAGTGGGGAGTGACTGTGTGAGCAACTCAAACTGAAACTTGGTGCCATATAGTTGCTGGACATATAGTTTTCTGGAAGTAACACCAGTCTTACATATTTTTATATCTGATAATGATGATGCTTGCATGATCTGTCTGCGTCACTCAACCAAGTTCTGCTCTCTGTCATGCATTTTTCAGATGGATCATATTGTACTATAATTAGGGGTGTAACGATACACAAAAATCTCGGTTCGATACGTACCTCGGTTTTGAGGTCACGGTTCGGTTCATTTTCGATACAGTATGGGAACAAAAAGCAAAACCTAAATTTTCTTGTTGTTCATTTGGGTGTACGTCATACCGTGGCTCAATCACCTTGAGCATGTGTTTAAAACCAGGATTTTCAACAAC
>JAJHUR010090038.1:0-10866 GCA_027495735.1 Lutjanus campechanus | reverse complement strand
GTTTTAACAGAGAGATGCTTCATTTCAAATGTTTTAATTGGATTTTAAGCAAATATGTTCAGCTTCAATTTTGCATTTGACAAGATGCTGTAAACTGTATTTATCGGGTCCTAAAACCAGAGGATCACTAGCTTTGTGGGGATCAAAATGCTGGACCACACAAGTTCAGAGGGCTGTTTGAGGGTCAAGACTTGGTTTTGGGGTTAGAGTTAGGGTTAGGGTAGGGTATTTGGCACTTTGCTGTGATGAGTAGGGTAAGGGGCAGTTCAGATAGGTCATGTGTTTCCAGCTTGGGGAGGATTTTTTTTGCCTATTGACTCTCACTATAAATTGTACCTGTGCAGTTTGATCCTCTCCATACAAGAGATAAAAGCTTGGTGGGGGACACAGAACCTGCACCCTCAGCATTCATCTGAGTAATTCTTATTTCAACCTCGGTTGGCAGCAGAGTGTGAGCAGCTTCATCTACCTCTGACAATTAATACAGCAGAGTGACATGTGTTGCTGGTTGGAGGTGTCTAGTGTGTCAGCAGCTGACTGGAGGCATAAAATCCATGAGTGGAGAGGAGAGGAGAGCATTAAAAGAGAAGCTGAGAGTTAAAGACCCTGGACCTGATCAGGCCGACATCATAACGCAACAACAATCAGAGGAAGATGATAAAGTCTCTGTGGAGAACATAGTGACAGTGGAACTCAGCCTTACAGTGGGACCAGGTGATCTTCAGACAGGTGAGCTGTGCTGGATAAATTATTCACATCCTTTACTTCAGTAAAAACACTAATACACACTCAAAATACTCCACTACAAGTAAAAGTCCTGCATTCAAAACCTTACTGTGTGAGTATTATCAGCTGTCCTCAGTATGAAAAGTAAAAGTATTGTGCAGTAAAATGCTCCCTGTCAGTAACTAGTAACTGTACCTGTCATGTAGTGGAGTTAAAAAAGTTGAGTAGAACTATAAAGTAATATAATATGGATGTAATTTACAGTACTGAAGTAAATGTATTTAGTTACATTCTCCCACTGGAGATGACAGAAGCTGAATGTGTGTTGTTGGTCTTTTACAAACTTTTAAATAGTTGCTGTTTAGTGCAGGAAAGTGGGCGACACACCTTAAAGTAGGAACTTTATACAAACCTGTCAGAGACATTTATATCTCAGGGAGAATTTATGTACAAAATGTACATTTTAAGCCACAAGATGGCAATTTTCTTCCACTGTCTGAGGGTTTGTGCGATCAGATTTCTTTCATACTTATTGAGGTACTTTTTGCTTACTTTAGTCTTTCAGCAGAAATTGAAAAATAAAATATAATTATTATAAAGGATTTGCACTAATTTCACTTTGCACTAACGTCCGTTGGCCAGTTCAGCAGTTTAGACCAGTTTAGTTCAGCAAATACAAATAAAGGCCCTTTTTGTATATTAAAATACACTGGTGCCTCATCTTAAGCCTGATTTTCATTATATCCACCCCCATGTTACCATAATGTAAATCGTTACATTTTAAGGTAAAGACTTCACCACCTTTTGCCTGATGGGGATCTGCACTCTACTGTGTGACCTCTTCTAGTTCTATTTATGATCAGAGTGATATAGTGAAAAAGACTGGATACATTCAGTTAGATGCTTGGTATTGATTGAGAACAGCACGCTGAGCAGCGGATGGGAGCACAGGGAGCGATCAATACAAATCCCCCACAGGGAATGTCAGGAACAGAGGCCGCAGGTGGTTGCTGGGCAAAGAAAGTGCCCCACAGGCAGCCAACAATACAGCAGTGTAGCAGCAACTGGTGTGTACAGGCTGCCTGAGCGGGAAATAACTGCCCAGATACTACTGAGGATAAATATCACCGCGGAGGGTGATGACAGTGGGCTTCATTTCACTCTGGAATGTAAAGTTGATTGAAATCAGTTAAAATGTGATTAAGTTTGGTGTCAGTGCCTGATCAGTTCCAGTGAAGTTTCCAGAGCAGCAGGTGGGGGGCTGAGGGAGTGATCAGTGCAAACGCAGGGAACCAGCGGACCGAGAGGGAAGCATGAAGACTGGGTTTTCATTCTGTCGCAATGACTACAATATTAAAACACCACGCTACTGACAGGCCAACTGTGGGGAATGACAAGCAACCACAACTGCTACGTCCATGTTTTTTTCTTTTTATTCATGAGGCCGGGTTAAAGGAATGAATCAATTCTTCAAAAAAATTTGACAAGCAATGCGAGCTCTGGTAGCGGCTGAAACTCAAGAATGGATCGAAACCAGCTGTTCATGACCCGACTTCAAACTTGAAAGTTGTCAGTTTTGCTGTGTTTTACATTGTTTGCTGTTAATTTTGCTGAATTTTTGGTTCTCACAGGGGTCTTCAACATTTTACAGGTAGTCTCTTTAATAATTGAATAATGAGTTTGGAATTTTACTTTTTTCAATTTAATAAAAATAAAAATTAAAAATAAATACTTAGGCCACCCAGTCAAAAAAGTTTTTTTTCTGTATATATTCATTAAACGCACCAGCCTTCCATCCACAAACACGAGATCTGCTTCTGCATCCTTGGTTCCTGTTTGTTTGTGGCTGCCTGGTGTTTCTGTCACAACAGTGTGAGTGTTCCTGTCTGCTTACCTGTGGCTGCCTGTGGTTCAGAGACTCTCTCCACATCGCCACACGTGCCTTTGTGCGTGCGTCCTGGGAGCACTTACCTGCTGGCTTCATGACGCTCTGCCCGTCTCCTGCTGGTTTGTTTGCTTGGACTGTTCCCTACGGTGGCCGACAAGTACAAACGCACTGCATATACAGACAGGCGCTGCAAATACAGAAACGCGCTGCATATAAGAAAACAGATGCAAAAAGAAAACGCCTCATATCCAGTCATACAACGGAAGTGCTCCAGGCCTCTAGGGGCAGTGCTGAGCGTCCACCAGAGAGAGAAACGGACGTATCACCGTATCAACAGTAAAAGATGAGGGCCACATGTGGAAAAAAGAAAGAAAGAAAGAAAAAGAAAAAAGAATACGTACTTTTTCATGTAGCCTCTCCCGACTCCTAATTTTCCTCCCACCAATAACTTTCTTCTTCTCATTCATTCATCTGCTCCACATGTTGATACGTCAGTTGTCTGTTTCTCAGGTGGACGCTCAGCACTGCACCTAGAGGCCTGGAGCACTTCCGTTGTATGACTGGATATGCGGCGTTTTCTTTTTGCATTTGTTTTCTTATTTGCAGCGCGTTTCTGTATTTGCAGCGCCTGTCTGTATATGCAGCGCATTTGTACTTGTCAACCACCATAGTTCCCTTACCTGGATCCTGATCCTCTGCCTCCTCTCCAGTACCATTATCTTTACTTGAACTGCACTGTATTTGTGTTCAGGCATACGTCATCGCCCACTCACCTGTTTCTGGGCTCGTTTCAGCCCGCCGGACTAACTGGATGAATGGAGACTCTGAGGAGACTCATTGCTCAAGTGTTGAACTGTATTGTGTGCTGCTTGTGCTGCCTGCTCAGCCGTGTATTCACTGAGTTTGACATTAAAAGTCATTACCAACTGTTTCTGGTCTCCTGTGTGCTGTAATTGGGTCCTACCACTACCTGTTAAATTTAAATGATTTTGTGCCTGACAGGGTTGGCAAAATTCAAGTCCTCTGGCATAAAAAAAATGCTATTTAATAAATTAAATCACTTGAAGGGTGGCCTGTTATAAGGCTTAATAACCAAGAGTTTGATCTGTTAAAATATTTTCCAGCATACTTGAAGAATAAAAATCCCCCCCCCCCCTAAAATAGCCCACAGTTTTGTCCCAGATCTCAAGAAGGATTGCTGAACAACATCACCAGGCTACAAGAAGAGGAGGTTCGGAGCAGTTAGAACGCAACTTATGACACAAAGGCTGACGGGACGATCCCTGACAGGACAGATTAGACAGTAGTCGTACGAGGCACGTTCCAGGTGTGAATGTGTCTCCTGCCAGGATAAATGAAGGTGTGAGTGACTGTTATCCACACTAACAGAGCAGCAGCAGTGAGCAGGCTGCAGAGTGACTTCCTTTGTGTGAGCAGAGGTTCTCATCACCTATTAACTCTGAATAAACTGTTAATATGCGTTTATTAGCGAACCGAAGCATTGAAACTGGCATTTAATCCACATATCGATTCCTTTGACACTGACTAACTGGAGGCCAGCAGCTCATGTGTGAGTGGAATTGACTGCAGGTTGTTGTGATGCTCAGTGAGGCTGTAGAGCAGCACTGAGCTGCACTGATCGCACTGACACAGCTGATTAACAGCAGCCGGCTGTCAGCTCTGATTTACAGGCCACCAAACAGAAAGTGACGCAGGAGACAGGCCCACATCTACCAGCTTTGAACTTCTAATCACACACACACACACACACACTTACTTCCTTCATCTTTGCTGAAGAGGATGAAACTTTAACTGGTCGCTTCTTCTTTTGCTCTATTTTTACTCCTACTTTATTTTTTACCTTTCTGTTGCTATTTCTGCACATCCATTGTTCTTTTCCTGTCTGTCTTTTTTTCTCCTGCAATCCTCTCCACCCTGTGTGCAACGAAAATTTACTGCACTGCTTTGTTAAAGCTCCTGATTTAGGGAGGTTTATTCTTAGACTGGTGCAGAAACAGAAAAGAATATTCAGCAGTATGTTTTCATTTGTGGATAACAAATATATATATGTATATATATATATATATACATATATAATCAATAAACAATAACCCTGACACACTCCTCTGTAAGGTCATGCAGTCCGCTCTCAAACTCCCATCTGACACGGAAAACAAAATAACAATTCCATCACATCCACTGACTTGGAGCTCGCACTGGATCACAACTTCGTCCCATCATTGCAAAATTTGAACATTTCGGGCAAAAAGAACTGGTGATAAGCAAAGGGAGGAGCTGAGAGGGCCTGTTTTTGGGATGAACGACCAGAAGGGAGAACAAAGATAATAGAGAGGCAAAAAGTACTGTACCCCATCCTCAACACACACACACACACACACACACACGTTCACCCTTTATCAATCTCTCAATCTTTCTCTCACTCTGTCTCTCGCTCTTTCTCTCTCTTTCTTTCTCACACACGCACACACACACGTACACACACACCCCCATTCACCCACACTCACTCCCACCCATACTCATACATTGTTCTAATTGTTGTCTGTGTATTTGTGTAACTATATCTTGTTTCTTTGTTAATGTTTACTGCTTATTTTCGCTGCTTTATATGTCTGGCACACACGTACATAAACACTGTAATTTGCATAAATATCAGCTATCTCACAGTGGACAATGGAGAGGACTGGCAGGGATATAAACACTAACATCAACGCACTATATTAATGTCATCTAGTCATAAAGTTCATCAGCTGGAACATCTGGGGCAGTGGGTCACCGGCAAAACGTGCAGAAATTCTTAATCACCTCGTTAAAATGAACCCCAGCTTCTGCTTTCTACAGGAAACACATCTCACACAATCAGAACACATCAAACTCATAAATCAAATCTTCTCAGCATCATACAACTTCAAAAAAAGAGGAACTGCTGTTCTGATAAATAAAAAAATATTCCATACCACAAGAAAACCACAATAATAGACCCAGATTAGTGGACTCATCAGGAATGTTCAAATAACAATAGCTAATATTAATGGACCAAATGAGGATAACCCACTTTTTTTAAAACAGTATTTTCATATCTCAGGAACTTCTCTGACTCAATACATATAGAAGGGGGAGACTTTAACCGAATTACAAGCACTCACAGAACGTGGCATTCATCTGAAATGATTAAAAAATACATGGAAAATCTAAGGCTGAGCGATTGTTGGTGAGCCAAGAACCCACTTCACAAAGAATATACCTATTACTCATCCCCTCATGGAAAGTTACTCCTGCACTTAGTAATTCTATTATATCTCAAATTAATAACTCAGAAATTCACCGAATAATCATTTCAGACCATGGCCCAGTCAGTTTTAATAAAGTAAAAAACTCAAGTACTCGGTGGCGGATCAACACATCACTTCTAGCAGACAAAGATTTCAACAACCTCCTCACCAGAGAGTGGACATCCTTCATTGAACTGAACGACTCCCCAGAAATTTCTCCATCAGTGCAGCAAAAACAGCAGAAACAGTCATCAGAGGTCACATCATGTCGTACTCCACTCACAAGAAGAAAAGGGAACAAGAGAAACAACAAGAACTGGAACGTAAATTGAAACATCTTCAATCCCAACATTCCCCCGCCCCCACTGAACAAACTCAAAATGAAAAACAGGAAGTTAAAACACAGCTCGATAATATGATACATCAACAGACCCAATTTCTCATGCAAAGACTGAACTATTTTGAACACAATGAAAAAAACAGCAAAAAAAAAAAGAAACAAAGAAAAGTCACTTGTTACAGCAGTTCAGCATACACAGGGAAACATGATATATACCCCAAAAGAAATAAACAATTTTTTGTAACTATCAGACTCTCTACTGCTCATTTCCAACATCCACTCTTTCCTCAACAGCACTGAACTCCCAAAATTATCCAAAGAACAGACGACCATATTCGACCAACCTATAAACTCAGAAGATCTCAGGAAAGCCACCTTCTTGATGCCCAATAATAAATCACGTGGTTCCAACAACTACCCAGTAGAATTCTATAGACACTACAGGTAACTCATGTCCCCTCTCTTTAATAGAAATGGTCAATGAAATCAAATCATCAGGAACTATATCCACACATATGAACACTGCCCTTATCTCTGTATTGCTCAAACCCGACAAAGACCTAACCCTCACCTCCTGCTGATCAATAAACCTTATCAACTGTGACCTAAAAATAATAAGCTAAACATCAGCCAACGGATTAGAAGCAGTCATACCCACATTAATCCATCCAGACCAAACAGGATTCATAAAAGGCAGACACGCTTCCACCAATATGTGTCGTCTATTCAACCTCATCAGTGTGTCCCGGAGAAACCATTTAAGCACCATAATTACATCACTGGATGCAGAAAAGGCTCTTGATAAAGTCAACTGGACATTTCTTATCGCTACCATAGAGAAATTTGGTTTTGGGGAGTCGTTCACTCACTGGATTAAAACTCTCTACAATCCTCCATCTGCATCGGTTAGAACCAATAATCACACTCTTCAATGTTTTCCACTGCAGTGAGGCACAAGACAAGCATGCACACTTTCACCACCACTATTTGCCATCTTCATTGAACCCCTTGCTGCTGCTATTTGACAAAACATACACATCACTGGTACACAAACAAATCACTCCCACCACAAGATTAGTTTATATGCAGATGACGTACTACTGTACTTAAGCAACCCCTCGACAGCCCTTCCACAAGTCTTCAAAACTGCATCTATATTCTCAGAAATTTCTGATTATTCCATAAATTGGTCAAAATCCAAAATTCTTCCGCTCTCCAAGGAAGACTGGAGCGCTGCGTCCAAAAACATCTCCATGACAATAAAACAGGTAACGTCAAATACATTGGTATAAATGTTTCCGCCAAGTCAGAGCTATTTATTCTGAATTACACACCATTACAAAAAGGCATTGAAGAAGACCTCACTCGCTGGAACAACTTACCCTCACTTACCCCAACTTACCCTCATCACAATGGTTCAACGATATCGATTCCATCATAACCAAATTCTATTGGAAACATAAGAAAGCTCGCATAAAACTATCCACCCTTCAAAAACCAAAAGACCCTGGAGGCCTAGCTGCCCCAAATGTCAGTTCTACCACCTTGCTAATCACCTTCAGCACCCTTTTGGTTGCAAAAAACTCAACAAACACAACACCGCTGGCTGGACATAGAACAAAACGATTGCCAAGAACAAACAATATTAGATCTCCCTTTTCTCACTCAGTCAATTAAAAATCAAAATTGTTTAAAAAAAGCCATACATAGCAGTGACTCTGACAGCTCGCTGGAAATGCAACAAAAATCACCGCACACCACATATCTGCAAACACTCTCACACCGATATGGCACAATCCGGACTTTCAAATTAAAAATAAGCCACTATCATTC
Source organism: Lutjanus campechanus (assembly GCA_027495735.1). Lineage (NCBI taxonomy): Eukaryota > Metazoa > Chordata > Actinopteri > Lutjaniformes > Lutjanidae > Lutjanus > Lutjanus campechanus. The sequence continues at coordinate 2,789 of JAJHUR010090038.1, read as the reverse complement.
AGCAGGAATTACACATCTGGAACACATATTTGATCATGACTCACTCAGACCCTGTAAAACACTTCAAATGAAATGCAACAACAGATTCTTACAACGCTCACAAGTTTTGTACATCATTATTTGTTGATTTATTAATGTTTACAGATGTGAATTTAGTTTGCTTTTGCAAATTGAAAAATAACGCTTTCTGTTTTATTTTTTGAAATTATTTATTTAATCATTTGTTTGTTTGATTGATTCCTTGTTTGTTTTTGTCTGACCCAGCAACTTTTGTCTCTTTCTTAATCACTGTTGTATCTGTAACATCACCATTGTATGTTTTTTTGCACTATTAAATAAAATATTATTATTATTATTATTATTATTATTATTATTATTATTATTATTATTATTAAATATAATATATAATATATATTTACGGTATATTCACAGAGGGAACAGCTCCTTTTCCATGAAAGTTGTCATGTTTCTACAGTAGCCCAGACCAGACAAACCAAACTTTGGCCTTTTTGGAGGCCTCTGTAGGAGAGAATGAGTTGAGGTGTTTTCAATATGCAAACTCACCACTAATTGCTGCTAAATTTGACACACTAGCCCCTAAAAATCATTGTTAGATTATATAGCATCATGAAGACTTTTTATTTTATTTCATTTTATTTCCCACCATGAATACTGTTTGAAAGCCTGAAATCAAATTCTGTATCCTGGTGGAAACAAACCAGGTCTAAATATAGTAGTATTAGCCCCAAAATGTGCATGTGTTTCGCTGCAGAATGAACTAAATGTGGATTAATTCCCTGCTGAAAATAGTCTGTAAATAATAAAGTTGACGGGCGGACGTTTAGCTCAGTGGGTAGAGCGTCCGACCCATGTATGGAGGCTGTACTCCTCTGCAGCAGCCGCTGGTTCGATTCCCGCCTTCGGCCCTTTGCTGCGTGTAATCCCCTTTCTCTCTGCCCCGTTTCCTGTCTACTCTTCAGCTGTCGCTATCAAATAAAGGCAAAAATGGCCAAAAAAATAACTTAAATTTTTTTTAATAATAATAATAAAGTTGACCTTTACCTTTAATTGGCTGTTTCATCCTGTTTGAGTGACGTTTGCTAAAAACTGCAGCCACCAGCTTTTGAAACCATGCACATGTGAGAGCAGGAACCAGTGAACTTGTGTCTCAAATCAGACAGTGAAGGTTGGAACACAGTGTTAGACTTTGTTATTCAGCAGATCCAGCCAGAGGTTGAATTAAATGTTCATACATTATGTGAAATCAATGGTCTTTCTATTTTACAGTGAATACTAATGTTAAAAATCAATGAAGACAGGAAGGCTGCGTGGGTCCACTTTATTTTCAATATGAATAATAAACAGGTGATCTTTGGGAAGGGTTAGATGAAGCAATAAGAAAAAAATTGTTTGTCTTCATTGTGAAAAAAAAACCCTCTGCAGAGTGTTGGCAGACAAACATAAAAAAGAATCCAAGGCACTCTGTTCTGTTCCAAAAGTTTTCAAAGCCTTTATTGGTCCATGGCTAGACAAAGTTAAAAAGAAATCACAGACTGACCGACACGTTTCAGCTCACAAGGGCCTTCTTCATCAGGGTGCCGTGGTCGTGAATAAACATGTCATTATATAGAGAAATTAGTCAGCAAAAATATTTGAACAAAGTACACAGGAGATAAAGAAAAAGAAAAATAGGTACCTATTGGAAAGAAAAACTGTGAAATGAGCCAAAAAATAATATATATAAGTAAATGTTCACAGTATATACACTATGGGCCCTATTTTACACCCGGCGCAAAGCCGTTGCGCTGCTGCCGCAGATGGTTTCACTATCTTACAGCGGCGCAAGTGCCATTTTTGCCCCATCTGCAAGATAGCAAACGCCCTGCCGCTTTGTCTGTGCACATGAAGGCAAAATGAAGCCGTGGTCCAGCACATTTGCTATCTTGTGCTTGGCGCATTGGAGTCATAACCACTTGCGCTTTAGACCAGCTAAAAGATGGTCGAAGCGTAAAGTCTGTGGCACAATCTGTCTGTCAGCATAAGATAGCACTTGGTGTGTTTGTCTGAACCACACACACGTCTTCACAATCAACCCGGCTCACCTGAGCCGGGTTGATTGTGAAGATGTGTGTGTGTGAGATGGCAGCTTCGCGACCAGACTGAATCGCTTCACCTCTCCTCTCTACCGCTCTCTCCCCTGCTCCTCACTCCTCTCCCCCGCTCCTCGCTCCTCTCCCCCGCTCCTCACTCCTCTCCCCTGCTCCTCACTCCTCTCCCCTGCTCCTCAGCCAGAGGAGCTGCATAATAATGATGTCAATAATAATAATGAATTATAAAATACAACACAATTTCAAGGTGCTTCAGTGTAAAACATAACCAGCTACATATCTGCATGCAGGCATTAATGTAAAATAAATCATTTCCACATGAAGCTGTTTTGGAGACGTCTCCATAGATATCTGTCTCCTCACTTCTTCTCTTTGTTTCCTCCTGGTAAATCCACCATCATGCTGCCACCACTTACGCTTCTGACGCACCTGCTTCTTAAAGGTGATGAGAGCTGACTTTCTGATTGGTTTATTGGATGTTCAGCCTAAACTCGCCGGTGAATTAATGATGGTACTCGGGCGCAGCTGATAGGTGAATCCTGCTGTGTGCTGCTGGTGCAAATGGTGGAACAAGGCAGGATACCCCTGCACCCCTGGTGCATGACGGATAAGGGGGATTTGGACACATGTGTGTGTGTGTGTGTGTGTGTGTGTGTGTGTGTGTGTGTGTGTGTGTGTGTG
>JAJHUR010090037.1:2688-19511 GCA_027495735.1 Lutjanus campechanus | reverse complement strand
TGTGTGTGTACCTTATAGTACCTTACAGATGATATTATATACAAGGAGTGGACTCTTCTCTACCCAGGGAAACTGTAAATTATGTTGTAAAGAAGTAAACCCCTGGTTTACAACAAAGGCTCTTAACACTGTCACAGTGGTTTATTAGCCGAGTAAAACTGTGCATTCTTTCTTTGGAAAAGTGCATCATGATGATGTCCTTCACTACAAAACTACACTAGTGGGCCATCATATTTTCATGTAAAAGTAGTGAGATGTCTTTTTATATCCAGTTGATTAACAATATTTAGAAATAGTTCATTACCATGCTTGAGGGAGCCTTTTAAATTTGATCTTCATTTGTAATTTGTGAAATTTTTATTGTTAATGAACAATTATTGTGATTGCAATGAAGCACGTCTTAACTATAAATCTTTTCACCATGGCTCCCTCTCTACTCTGCTCTCTCTGCCTCCTTCATACTGTATACAGTACAGATTTATTAGCTGAGGCTGGGGGCCCCCGGACAGCCACCACTCAGCACTCCCTCAGATCAATAATTGGAAATATTAATTATACCAGCAGAGACGGCCCAGTCAGAAGGGGACTGTTTATGCTCCTGTTACTGAGCAGTGCAGCAACATGAGCTTTGATGGCGCACTAATACGTATTAATGATCCCAGGACAAACATTACTCTATATTAAACCTGAGTGAAAGCCAGGAGACATCACACATATTGTATAGCTATTAGAGTTATTTTATTGCTAGCTCTATAAGTAAGTGCTTTTGCATAACTGTTGTAAAAAGACTTTTACTACTGAGAGATGAGCTTCTGCGAAACCAGGACAAGATTTACTGCAGTTCTATCTCTATATTCTGCATTCTCCTGTAAAGGAGGTTCCTCTTTTTGTATAGTATGAAAGTTAAAGACGAGCAAAGTTTGGGGCTTGGAATTGCACCAGGTCTTTGAAACTCTTTCCAAAGCAGTATTATTGTCTTGCTACTGGCCCTCTGTGGGGTTTCAGCAGTGTGGAGTCTGGGACTCTGTACTACTCAATCCTGCTAAACTCTACTAGTCATGAACTCATTACTGTCGCAGATAGTGCCAACAGTAGACTCTAAATCCTCCACACTACTAACAGGCCAACTCCTGACTACAGTTCCTTGACTTGCTCTGTGTAATTTGAAATCAGAGAGTGGAATGTCTTTTGTGGCCTGAGCCCAGGGCCTTTGGTCCTTTTTGCAGCTAATAATACTTTCTGTAGAAAGATGAACCAGGCTCAACCAGGCCCAACCAGGCCAGACTTATGCTAAACTATCAAGATACTGAGGTCAGAGAAAGCGTAGATCTAGTTTATTGTTCATATGCTTGGCTAAGACATTTATGCGTTTGTAGCTTCTTTCAGTCAAAGAATAGCAGACTGTCAGTCTTCAAGACTGGCTAACATAAAACAGACAAACCAACAGGAAATGTGTGTATATACCAGGCCTGTTGCACACTACATTATGTACTGTAGGCCTGGGGGTTTCTATCTCACCCTCCACATAAAACAGCAACAGCATACTAGTGCTAAGAGCTTTAATTCAACTGACTGGAGGCTCAACTGGGCAAATGAGACGGCTTAATAAAAGCATGTGGAATTGTAGATTTGTCAAAGCCCTTAGAGCAGCACAGTTTGTGCCGTTAGAAAGAGAGAAAAAAACACGGCTTGTACAAGGAAAACAAAAACTGCATTTTCTACCAGAAGAGGAAGATGAAGAATAGTAGCTCATTCGAAAGCTGTGAAGCCACTGAGTTGTTGTGAGTCATCAGGGAAGCTTGTTTATTCACTGTATTTGTAAAAATGTCACTAATGTCCTCAGAAAGTTGCCCCTCATGTCCATTTATGCTGTCTGTATAACATAGTATATACAGTATTTTACTGATGTATAACCAGACCTATCTCAGCAATGCTGTGCCAGCACTGGAGAAACGTATGGCTACACATGTTTTCATTCTGCAATAGGGGAAAAGACACCCTGGTTTGTTTGTATTTCTTTTCTCCTCTTGGGCGGTGCAAAATCCAAGATGCAGCAATGGTGCCCTTGCAAAATATCAAGCACTGGCAATACAATGGTGAAATCCTGCAGAAGAAATGCTACTTCACGGAATCCTGCAGATTCCACGAACACTCATAACTTCAGATAAATGTGTACATTATCCACCTGTGTATATTTGACTGCACCTGCGTGAGACCTGTAAATTAGCATAATTAACGCCCCAATAATACCATATATGGCTGAGCTTCCTGACCCATATGTCAGGAGGTGTTCATTCATGAAAACAGCATCAGACAGAAAAAAGGAGCACTTCATGAATTTGAAGTTTGACATCCTGATTTCAGATCCATAAAGGAAAACTGTCATTTTAACAGCAGTGGAATTAAAAGACCTGCTAAAGCAAAGAAATGGAAAAAGCAAATGCTGTAATGCCGTTCGATGGTGTCGGACTGTCACTGAAATAAACAAATGTCTACATATGAAAATGACTTAAGAGAGAAAAAAAAACGACTCTCCACAGCCACAGTAAAGGGCGATTGATAACTGCAGCAGGAGGAGAGGACTAAGGTGAAGTGTTCATCATGGAGATAAAAGACAAAATAAATGAGGATGTTCACCTGGACAGAGACTTCATAATCCTGTTTGTGCAGGTATACAGCCAATACACCTGACAGCAGGTAATGAAAGATCATTGAATGAATGATGAAAGCCTTTCTATGTAAGTTTGCAATTATATTATAATTTTAAATATAGTCAAACAGGATAATGTCGACATAATTAATTTTCCAAAGTCAAAATGTCTTCAAACTAATGAAATATGCAGTCATTAGTGAAAAACTTTGGTTTGGATGACTGATGACATGACTCTACGACAGGTCTGGACCACTCGGAAATTGTGTTTGTATCTGAAAGAACATTCAAAATATGAGAAAATCGGTTAATGCGACAAGTTCGTACACACCATTTAAGAACAAATCTGTTCGTACGAGCGGTTCTTGCATGAGGCCCATTGTCTCAAACAATGTAACTGTCACTGCCAACTTCCTTCCATGCTTCCTTATGTTGGCATGGATGTTAATCAATACATCCACTAGAGGCACCACTCAGGGTCAAAATGACCGCAAATAAGAAGAGACAAAATTTCTGACAGCAACAAACTTTGCGACGCTGAAGGAGGCTGACATAACGTATCTGTGGAGAATGACGAACATCATTTCCAATACTTTTGGATTCTTAAAACTTCATCGTGTCCCGTTTGTTTTTTGCTTCGAATATTGGCTAGACTGTTGCACTGCTCCCACAACTCCTTTGCTTGTGTCTGTAAGCTTCCAGAAAACGTGCATCTGAGTATCTGTATGTGTGTGAAACATTTACCATAAATGAGCCTTAAGTCCACACAGACATTTCAAGAAATGTGTCTTTTGACAGCATGTCCACACATTGTTCACTGATTTATTTTTATGTTCCTTTTTTAAAAATTTTCCTTTTTGTCCTTGTTTCCCTTTTTTATGCAACTTGCAAACCTCAAAGCTCTGTAAGTTTGTTTTTATACAAAAAAACCAACATACTAAACTAGACATTTTTGACGATGATGTATACAGTATGTTTGTAGGGATGAAACATGCAAAACACAGTGTCTTTTAAGAAATTGTTTTTCAGTGAGCTACAGCTATGTTTTCCTCCTGGGTCTTCAAATTCAAATAATACAGAACAAATTCAGAAAGAACAAATATTTACAGGAGACAAATCATTTGTGCTTCACTGAACATCACATTTGAATTGAGAACATCCTTAGCATTTTGAAAAATGCATTTTTCATTATCCAGGAATGTCATGCCTGGTTTGGTAAACCTTGTTTGTTGAATCAAGGTACCTGAGTCACATGCACGTCCTCAGGTAAATAAACATGGCAAGCAAACAGAATATCAGGAAAGACTAATGAGAGCTGTTCAAGTTTAAAGCACATTTTCAACATTTGGCCATTTGGTCAATGTATAATTGATGTCATTTTTAGCAGCGGTGTCTATTGGGAGACAGGTGGTTGATTTGCAAAATACAGTGTTTGCACAGTGCACCTGTGTTGCTCTTGTTCAGTGTGCATTTGAAAGTGGAAGGCAGGAGGGTGGAGTCAGAGCAGTAGAAACGCCACTCAGCAGCAAAGCAATCTTATCAAAGAGTTGCAGGCAGTTTTCTCTCTCTTACCCTTCTCTCCATCTCTCTACTGTCTTTCCACAACCTCTCCACTTCTCTTCTTCTGGTTCTGTTTCTGACTCCTCCTCTCTCACCCAGCTGCTCCCTTAAAATCATAGTTTGGATTAATTGATGAAGGGCTGATATTTGATTGTTGATAGGCAGTGTATTGCCTACAGTAGATGCTGGTTGGCAAATCCCTTAGTTTGGAGAAGCAGAGAGGAGTAGCAGCATGAAAGTTAAGCAATGAACTGTTGTGAAAAGGGTCAGCAACAAAACATATTTAGCCACCAGCATCTAAAAAAAAACAGTATCAGTTTAAGTGTACACTATAATTAGAATATACAGTATTCACCACTTCACCTTGCTGTCAGACAACCTTTCTGACAAGAAAGCACCATTATATAAGCCAAGTATCAATATTTCTCACTTAACCAGACCCTGTTGGCCAAATCAGTCATATTGCAGAATATGGGAGTTACTTGTCTACTGCTGCCTTGATTGGTTAGTTTGTTTGCATGTGACAACTCCCATGTTCTGCGAGGTTAAATTGCTGATTTCGCCAATGAAGTCTGGTTGAGCAAGAAAGAGCAATATTACCTTATGTAAAGGTGATTTTCCTTCAGAAAAGGCTGTCTGATGGCAAGGTGAAGAGGTGAAAATATTCTAAATATAGCGTATACTTCAACTGATACTGAGTTGTTTAGCTGGACCTTTTTTAAGTGGCTAAAATACCTCTTGTTGCTGACCTAAGCAGTAAATTGCATAGCTTTCGTGCTGGTACTCCTCTCTGCTTCTCCAAACTGGGGGCTTGGCTGACAGCATCTACTGTAGGTAATACACTGATTATTGGTTGTATATCATACAACCCCATTTAAATTAATCCAAACTACCCCTTTAACTCAATAAATGGAGGAAAGAAAAAAATACAATTATAAAACATGTTGTTATTCGTACAGGAAGCAGCAGAGACTGTTTCACTGTTTATTGTGGGTGTGCCAAGAAGCTCCAACCCACAAACGACAGAATAAAAACATGCCTTAGAGTATCTGGAGTTAATGAATGGTCTCCTTGGCAACGGCAGCACTTCATACATTTTACTTAAAGTTACAATGTCTGTGCATGTGTGAGCATGCATATAGTACAACTGTGCTCTGCAATGTGTACTTAATTTCTGCTGGACTTAAACAATTTTCTTCATATGTGTTAAAGGCGGAATGTAACAAACGGAGCGCCATCAGTAGTGACTGTTCAGGACCATAATGCATTGCTCTCGGGCAAATAAATAGACCATTAAGCTGGCATGTTGGAGGCTGAACAGTAACTAGCTTTAGAGAGAGCTGCCTCCCACACACAGGCACCCTGCAGAGACGGCTGAGATCATAGCATGGTAGAGGAGCCACAGCCGCGGATTTGGCCTCCTCCGTCATGCATTTGAACAGAAATCAACTGGCAGGATGGAAGCATCTTTTGTCCGTTTGACATGTCAAAGGCAAATTCAAAGATTTCCTGTGTTGTTGTGAAGGAGCGGAGGGTTGTAAAGTTATCTGTGAATTTGTCTTGCGGATGTTTTTCTCCCGCCATTCAGAGGTGTTTCTGTCTCTGAGGTTGCTTTGAAACACATGTGCGATAGTGTCGTGGTTGATTCTGTAATCTATCCCTACACGCTGTGGAGCACTGCGCCCTGTGGCTTGGCATTAGCATACTGTAGGGTTACTTTGCTCGTGTTGTACAAGGAGAAGAAAGCACTTGTGGATGGGGAGGGAGAAGGAGCCAAGAAACAAGGAGCTCAAACCTCAACCTTCACAAGCATAACATCCTCCCTGTTTTCCTACAAAGACTTAGCCGCTGCTAGTTATTATTTACGATGGGTAAATTTATGGAATAATTTCAGTGAGGGAAGGTTACTCAGTTCCTCAAGGTGAAAAAGGATACGTTTAGCACTTAATGAATCGGGCCTGGGCCTCTCCCCCATATATCAGCATGTTATTAAGACATTTTAAAATCCCATTATGGTGTTTCTCCTTGAACATGTCATGCTTTTATTGGACTGCCCTGTCTTTAAATCTGACCTTTTCAGCCCTGCTCTGGAATCGAACAGGAAAAAAAGATACATGACAGGGCAATGGAACGAAATATACATATGTAGGTATAAAAATATCAGCGCTGGATGTGTTTTCAGTAATCTGACTGAGATGCCCAGTAATGGCAGATACAGTAGTTCCTAGCAATAAAAAGATGCTTAAATAGTAGCTACAAATGGTTTGCTGTAAATGGCTGAGTGTGGTAAGAGGTTGCTTTTGTGGTCCAGTAATCTTGTTAAAAATTTGTGCCACTTTTGGCCTCAATTTTATTAAAAAAGTGTCTTTTTTTGTTTCTTATATCTATTTGTTTTTGACTGAATCGTGGAAAAAAGGGGGCACTGGCATCAGATCTGTGCACAGAAATGATCTAAAGCTTCTAAATCTATAAGCTTCATGCTCTGCTACAGTAAATATAGTGAACTGTAGTGAGTTGGAGCAATAGATGGCATATTTCATAGGTTTAATCTCTATTTAATATCCCTATTTAATATACAATATGGTTGAAGTGAGTTGTTTCCTCCGCCTTCCTCCCAGACTAAAAGCTCCAGCAGGTTGCTTGCAGGTTACAGGGACACCGAACCTACATGAGTGCAAAACAAGCGCAACATTATACTTTGACACTGACAGGCGACAAGTCCTACACTGTAAATTGATCAGCTGCTCATTACGATTGTCTGTGGATGTAACTCCCAAAAACTTAAGTCCACTGCTTCAAAAATGCACACTCTGAAGTTTGAGTTCAGTGACTGTCTTACTGCCTGCCAGTCTCTATTAACGTATTGCTCAATATAACAGTTATAAACATATACTCCTCCTTATTATTAAATATTTCTTCTGACTAATAATCAGACACTTTTGGCGAGCATATAGCATTAATTTTAACTCAAGAAACAGGCAAGCAAAAACAGACGTTTTAGCCCCGAATGGAAATTTCAAAGGAGAACATGGTGGCTCTAATGTTGTTGCCCATGAAGCTGGTGTCCCTTAGCATCTTTCCCTCATCTCTGCTGACGCATCACAATCATTTTATGATTTAGTACAGGGGATATATACATATTTCTCCTTTAAACGTGTGTGGGTGGTTGGGTGGATAAACAATATGTGTGGTAATGTGTGACTCGGAGGCATATATTCAATTAAAAAACGGTGCTGCAACAGAAACAAACATATTGTAAATCACAGCTACATCTTTGAAACTTTTCCTCCAAACAAATTGCGCAGCCAAGTCTGGTGAAATTGCTCAACTTGAACAACAATAATGAAAAAAGAAGGAGGTAAAATTGGGGAAGGAGGAGAGCGTGACACAAAGACTGTGATGACAGAGGCATCTAATCCAGGCAATGCCATTCTTATCAGGGTCCAGTGGATTAGAGTGAGCCTCCTAACCAGAGAATCCTTCCCAGCCAGACACTCTCTGCAGCCCAAGGGCCTGGATCAATAGGCCCGCATTGATCTCTCTCCTCCTGTGGCTGGATTCACTTTTATTAGGACTGCCTCGGCCTCTATCACTCAGACACACATAATGCAGCTTTGCAACCTCCCCATGCACCTGCCATGAAATACCACAAATGCGAATAGACATAAAGATACACACACAAGTCCTATTTTATGTGTGAAAGAGAGCAGAGTTGTTCTGTTTACACTGAAGAACCAGCAGCAAAAACACTATAGTGTCAAGTCAACTTAGTGGTGTGATGGTGTTTTGGTTTCCTCTCCAGTTGAGGCACTTTGATCAGTATAGCAGAACAACGATTAGTATGGGCAAGAGGGGACTTGACACCTTTGGTTTGTGGCCTCTTGTTGTAGCAACGACAGCCACGAGTCGCCAGCGCTAACCTCTCTGTTGCTCTGTCTTCTTCTCTCTCCTCCAGATGACTCGCCCCATCCAGGTGAAACCGGCTGACAGCGAGAGCCGTGGAGGTAGTTGTCTTCTTTTCTTCATCATTTATTCATGTCCCCTTTTCATCTGCCTTATCTAGGCTAATTCTTTTCATTCTTTCCCTCTGATCTCATCTGTTCCACTGCTCTCAATGCAATATTTCTTCAGCCAACACACTTTTTTATCTCATCCCAATTCCTTTTGTTCTCATGTTGCCACACTCACATACATAATGTCAGGAGTTTGATCATTACACACAAAGTTTACCAAATAGTTTAAATTAGACTTTGAATGTATATTAAAGACATTACGTGACATTTGACAAATGAGATTTTGTGTAATCTTGGTTTGACTGCCTGTCTCTCAGCTTGTGGCAGTTTGCAACAAATTTTAGTAAAAATGCCTGTAATCTCAACTCATGCTTTCCTATTTGTTTCTGGTAAGGCTGTTGCAGTGATGGAATTCCTCTTGCGGTTATTTTGGTTCGCTTGATAGCGCAGTTTGCAGTACCGCCATTCTTTTGTATGTTTTTGTAAATACTTTATTATAATCACTCATTATAATAGTCATTTCGTGCTGTAACTTTCATGTAACGTTATTTGTGATCTCTCCTTGACTTGACTTAATGCTTTGACCAAACTAGCTTCTGGGTGCTAGTTAGACTTGGGCGGTATCTGTTTTTTCATACCCTCCTGACTTGTGTAAAACGGCTAAAGTAGACTCTACTCCACTGCAGATACAGTAGTACTCCCTCAACGAAGGCAGAGCTGATTGGTCACAGCGATGCTATTTCTGCAGCTGGAGAACACCACACAGACACAAGCTTTAGTCTTGAGAAGCTGCAGCCTTTATCCACTGAAAAACTCAAACTTAAACTGTACATTTACTGCCAGACCGACAATTTCACCGCTCACCATTCCCTCTTCTCAGCGCACATTCACTGCCAATTTTCCATTCACTCTCTCAACCAAAGTTACACACTCACTACGCTCCACTGCTCTGACCTTCAGGCATTTTTCTTTTCTACTAGTTAGTCCTGTAACATTATCGCCCTGAAGCCAAGTTTCTTGAATCAGCTACTTTGTCCATCAGAGGAGACACAGCCCTCTGGTGGTGTGTGCTGGACACTACAAAACCTCACCTCAATACAGCACCTTCGTATTAGTTTAATAGAAAGAGGAATGTAATTATACAATGTGTCAAATGAATTCCTGCAGTTTGACCATTTCTTTTTCACACATAGCTATATTGTTTCAGCCTTCAGGGCATGCCTAGCAGCAACACAAACACAGAGCAGACTGCTGGCTGCCGTACAACAACAAAGCTACATTTTTAACAAAATACAGTTACCAGCATCTGATCGACCACTCGTCTTATTTAGTTGGCTTCAAATGCAGCTTAACATTCGCACAGTTTCTTTTGAGTGTCCCTGTAACCACCCGTTCCCCTGAAAAGCAAAGAGTTTTTGAAAGTGGCTACTGCTGCTACAGTCCAAGGCCGTGATGACAGGCGGGTGCTTTGGTGAATGTCATAGTGCTAGCAATCATGGCAAAAACATGGCAAATCTTACAGCTAATCCTAATTTGAAGTTGGGTCACGGGCAGTCTGTCCTTGATCCTGAATGATTATCATCATAATGCTTGGTGCTTTTTTTGAAGCATTGATTCATTCAATTATCAGACATTGAAGTGATGAAACAAAGAGAAAACATGAACATTGCGGTTGTTGCCGTTGCTTGCCATCCTCTGCGGTTGGCTCGTCAATAGGACGGTATTTCAAAATTGTGGTTGTTGCGACAGCCCTAGTTTCTGGTTCAGATCCACGTAGTCTCATCCTGTGTGATTGATTAAAGGGTCTGTGTTATTGAAAGCTTGTAGAGCTGTGATGGGCTTCCACTGCTGCCATTATTGTTCCCTATGCCAAGTACATTATCATCGCACTGTAAATGATATAGTGATTAGGCTCAATACTGGAGCCATAGCCACGCAAAGTGGGCCACATGTTAAAGCCCACACTGCTCGTTCTGGGTGCATTTGAAACACAAGAGTAAATGGTATAGAGGGAGGGAAAAAATGGAGCGGGAGCACATACAGCTTGCCAAACAATCAATAAATTTGCAGGGTTCTTGCCAAGATCCTCATTACTTGGCCTTAATTCTGTCGTCTTTGATCTCTCCTGTTTTTGGAGGCTTTCATTTACTCACTGCCTATCTGCATATATGTTAATGGGATGAGGAGGCATCCTTCAAGTCAGTGGCAGAGATAATGAACCTTGCTGTTATTTTTTGGTGAGCATCTCGTGTGTCACCCTGTAACAAAGCCAAGTGCCTTTTTGTTGTTTAAAGGAGGAACGCTGTTTTCAGCTGTCCTCGTCCCGCTGGAAGGAGAGAGAGATTTGGAAGTGAAAAACAGGCAGGGGAGAGAAAATGCAAGCATGATGCCAACTGCATACAGCTGCCGTGCTGCACTTCTGAGGCTTTACCTAAAAACCTCTGCCTGTTTTGGGTGAATTTGGATGGCTGGCCACTTTGGCTGCCTGTCAAATGCACACAATCTTCAAAGGACAGCATAACCCCTTGAGATGGATGGAGGAGAGGCCAATAAAGATCACTGTCATTCTTTCTTTCTTTCTTTCTTTCTTTCTTTCTTGCTTTCCGTCCTTCCTTCCTTCCTTCCTAGTCCCATCCATTCATTCAGAGCTTTAGAGGAGTGGTGAGACAAGCAAAAGGGTCTTGTGCTGTCAAGATTGATGTCCCCTATAGCTCCATTGATTTTGCCATTGTGGTGCTGTGTGTCCACATTAACAATGACACTCAGCTGTCTCTTTACTTGGTTGTGAGTGGCCAGTTTTAGAGCTCCCAGGGCACTTTGGTCAGTATGGGGTCCTCTTACTGGCCAGCCGTGGGGACCCCACTGAGGAACAAATGAGTGCTGGAACAGACCTGAGAGTTGCACATCATCTTAAATGAACAGGTCAGAGTGGCGCCGCAGGGGCAATCAAACACTAGCGTGACTTTAACGGGTTAGGAGGTAGAATCGAAAAGGCGAGACATGGAATGGGAGGAGGGGAATGGATCTAAATTTCGTTTTTTAAATCTTGCATTCTCATCCTGTGTCTAATTTGCTGGCTTACATTCTTCCTGTGATTATCATTGGCAAAGATAACTTTCTCCATATCTGCTTCTGTCTTTAGCTGCTCTTGTTACTGTTAGCTGACGCACGGCACTGCTGATGCTTCTCCATGGCCTACTTTTACAAGCCTTAGCTTCTTATTTGCTGTAAAAGACTGAAGAGGATTTCACTGTGCTGGGTTGTGTAATTAATGCTCTCCTTATTTCACATTGTCAAAACTGCCAAGATTAAATTTTTGTTATTTTGATCCTTATTTGCCTGCCAGAATCAAGATCAATAACTCCAGGACTATAACTCAGCATGGCATACAGGAGCTGGAAAGATATTAATTAGCCTCTCAGTGCAGCGGAGGGAGGGACACCGGGGACAGACCCAGTCTGGCCTGCTCTCTCAGGGGCCACACTGCTAGTCCGACAGGGGCCATATATTCCTTAGTGCACACAGTCACACTACAACACACAGTCATACTAATTAGTCCCTTAATCTCATTATGAGGAACACTGTTCAGATCACCGGTGCTAGGTTGGCCGTCCATCAGGGAAAGACCTGTTACTGTGGTTTTATGCCTGCTGGACCTGCACCTCCTCCAGGAGCAACTCTCTGCTGTTATTAAGACCAGACAAACCCAGACCACGTCACTGTATTCTCGCTGGTCACTGCTTCAGGCAAAATCTACTGCACACCTATGGTTAGAGGTGGCAAAAGTACACATATTCTTTGCTCAAGTCAAAGCACAGATGCTAAAAACAACAAGAGTACTAATTACTAATACTACTATGCTACTACTAGTACTTGGTACTAATTTACTTTCTTTTTCTCTTATAAAAGTGAAAAAGTACAGTCTCTGAATGTACTCAAAGTAAAGTGTAAAAAGTAGCCATCTGACACTCCTACAGGCTGTTTCTGTGCAAAGCTAACAGAACTTCACCTTTTCTCTCTGGTCAAGTCTCCCTCTCTCGTCTGTTTTGTCTTGTTCCTCTCTTTGTCATTTCTATCTTGTTACGTATGTTGTCTGTCATTTTTTAAGAAAATGAATCAAAATTTTAGGACAGTAAACTGAATATGTTTGGGTTGTGGACATCATCTTGTGCTTTGGAAAACACAAATCAACCTTTTTTTTATTTACCATTTTCTGACATTTTATAGACCAAACAACTATTAATTTGTTAGTTGAGAAAATTGAAAAAAGCATTGATTAATCAGCTGTGAAGAAAATCATTAGTTGCACCCTTATTCACAACCATCAAGTATAGAAAAATGCCTTGATACCAATATCGAAATTTTTTTTAACCATACCCAGCCTTACAGATAAAAAGTTGTCAACAAAATAAATACTCCAGTAAGGTACAGGTAAGTGGAAACTCTACTAAAGTACAGTAACAAAGTATTTGTACTTCCCACTTCTGCATATTTTCATCAAACAGGACATTAAAACATATTCTTCTAACTAATCCTACTAAATATTTGATCAGTCTTGCCCATTTGGTCCAAACTGAGCAGTTTCCAGTTGAAAACATTCTGCTTTTTATCTGATCGAACAAACTGGAACAAATTTCAACCAAGAAGCTAGCTTCACTAAGTCCATATGAGTAAACCACCTTTCCTATAGAAATTAAAGGGAAATATACGGTAGAGTAAATCCATCCAAACACTCCGTCAGCCCCTGCTGCTGCCTAACAAAGACACACTGTGAAATGAATATTAATGGCCAATCACCTACCTAATCTAGCAGAACAGCAGCCGTTACACATTGAGCCACCAGCGCCATGAATGTCTCCGTCACTGGTGACGCAGACCATTCTGGGATGTTTCTGTTGGGAAGACGTTTAAAGAGGCACGGCGAGGAGGAGGCAGCAGGGACCTGTCTCTCTCGTTTTCTCCTCGCAGGTCTCTGATATGAAATAGATTGATTTTCCATCACACATGGCACTGATGACTGGCACTGACTGCTGCTGATATTTCATTTTTGAAGGGCTGTTCAGTGCCTCCTTAGAGGGCTTGGCGTCCTTACACAGGATAAATCAGCTTTAACCACTTTGATTTCATCCTAAACCCTTTACCAGCGGTACTCCCCTCAGCATATCTGCCCCTTCTTGTTTCCTTTTTTGTGGGCTGTCATTTCATTTGATTTTCTGTTTTATCATCCTTTCTTTTTAGATCATCTTAATTTGAACTCTGCAATAGAAACAGCCCGACAGTGCTTACATTGGTATTTTTGCTTAGTGCAAGGTCATTTCTTGGAGTATTTACAAATGCTTCATATCCCTGAAGTCTGGACAACCTAAGTTGAGGTTCTATGTAAGTCAATAAAATATAATATTTAATAAAAGTATGGGAATTATGTCAGTTGAAAAACGGCATATAAAGTTGGGCATATTTTTCTTAACACCCCATAAGTTATTTGAACTAAGTACATTTTTGAGTTTGAGATATGCTCATTTTTATGAGCAGAGTGCAAAGACATTTTGATAGTTTCATCTGCAATAGAAATATTTCCCCTGAGCCTACTTTGGTATTTTTTCTTATTGTGATGTCATTTAATAGATTATCTTAAAATGCTTCAAAACTACTGACTCAATCCTATTTTTCTCATTCTCTCTCTGACATGAGCTGCTGGAGCCACTTTACAGTTGCCACCCTGTGTTGTCACCATGTTTGAAAGCATTAACCATGTAACGATGAAGGTCCAGAATGCCCGTCACTGGTACTCTCCAATGGACATAAGTCATCTTGGCAAACAGTCTATTCTGTCATTTAGGTATGAGGACATGTTGCATGTTGAGTCCAGACCTCTGCAAAAATTAATTTTTATATTTGTTCAGTGAAAATGTAATTTAAAAATTGTCTTTTATGATAAAATAATCACCAAAATCGCAATCACAATATCTGTCACAATAATCACAATTTTTCACATTTTGTATTGTTCAGGCCTTGTAATGACATCATCAGGAGCATGCAATGTGATTTCTGCTCCAAAAAGAATGAAGGCTCTAGTTAGTATGTATTTTATTCCAGATGGATTTAAATGGAAACAATGGCCATTTGGGGTCAATTCTCCAGGACACGTGTGGTCAACATGGCAGTGTGAATGACAGAAGCCTTAGCTTTCCAATATAAAAAGAATAAATACTCTAGCTGTTATGTTTTTTTAAAATTTTAAATCCATTTAAACAGAATCACGATCTTTCAGGACAGTTTTCATAGAGCCGCCCTGCTCCCAGGCTAACTTGTTCTTATATTCAAGTCCTGCATTTTCAGCTCCCTCGCGGCTCATCACATCACCCAGCTTAACCCATTGTTAAAGTTTGGTGCTCAGAGCTTGTCCAGAAAGCGGAGAGAGGAGCAGGCTAGCTGTCAGCTGGGGCTCTGTTGGTGTTGCAGCAGGCCCGCCTGGCACAGCTAGAGCTCCAGCCCACTGAGGAGGCCTGGATTAGAAACAGGCTCTGGCATTATCAAGGCAGGCCTGCCACCCACGCGCACACCCACACACACACACAGAGGACAAACAGGCAAACACATACATACCCATACGGCTCTGACACACACATCTCATTCTAACACACACACACGCTGTGGGAAGTTGGATTCACATGATAATACGAACACGTGTGCACACACGGGGACATGTCCAGCACAGGTTACATATTTACACACATTGTACACATATGCCGAATGGAATGGGTCAATTTTCTTTTCATGAGCTATGTTTGGTGTTGTTGGCCAAGCAGCGGCGTTGCATTCTGTTTGTGTATTTACTCGAACTGAAGGACAATGAAAAAGGTTTGCTCCAGTTCACTGAGATGTGACGGAACAAAGAGAAAGAGAACCAGAGCGAGAGGCAATAAGTTAAATGGAGAGTGAGGACAAAAAAAAAAAAAAAGAAAGATTGGGAATCTAGATTGAGAGAGCCGGTTTACATGCTCTGTTGCTGTTGTGCGCTCAGTTTTTGATGATGAATTTATCTGGCGTGAAAGACAACAGAGTGGTCCATGTATTAAACATCAGTGGCGTTCTTCTTTTCCTTACTAGAGAGACGAGCTCCCCGTGTCAGAGTGGCTCAGTAATGAAGCAAGCAGGAAGGCCTCTAAGCTCCACTGATCCCCCTTTAGAAAAGAGAGGAGGAATGAAGGAGAAGAGGGGTAGTTAGAGGGAGAGGAATGAGGGGTGAAAAGATGGATGGTGAGAGTAGAGAGGTGAAAGAGGGGAATTTGTACTGAGAGACTTGAATGTGGGAGAGAAAATAAACAGAGACAAGTGTGGATAAACCAGCTGAGAAGGAGGGGCGGCGGGGGCAAAGCAAAAAGCTGAACAGTATATCTTCTCTCTTTGGAGAGAAGAAAACTATAGATTACTGGTCACAATGTGCTTGGCTGGGCATAAATGGAGAGATCTTGAAATAGTAGGGAGCATGTTCAGAGGTTGTGGGGATCAGGGTGAGCTAATCCAACGGTAAGGCCAGCTGCGGGTCACACATTCAGAGCTCACACTCCTTGTCCAAATCCCCTCTGGTGCTCTTACACAAACAATACTCATGCACAGGCCCCAGAGTTCAGTCAGCTAACTCCACCGAGCTGGCCTGGGATGTTCAGGTCACTCTGCCCGTAAGCTCTTAAATTTACCCTCACATCAGCACAGGCCGGTTTGTTTTGAACAGGAGGGCTGGGGTGAATTTAGGTTTACAGGAGACAGACAACGGGAGAGAAAGAAGGAGACCAACAGTGAGAGAGAAAGAGATGAAATCATTTCTATAGGGATGTGCTTTGCTCCTGAGGGTCAGATTGTGCTGAGGCTGTCGGAGTTATGCAGAGTCAGTGGAAGAAGAAGATCACAACAATTCGCTAATACACTGGGTAGGTGGAGATCAATTAGCCTTATCTAACAAACTACTAATGATAAAACCGATGCAAAAGTTGCTGACGTGGCAAAGAACAACAAGAAGAGGAAGCAGAGTGATGATGTAATGAATTTAGCGGGTTGATAGATGCAGTATTTCTGCAAACACAGTGTCTCCTACTCTTTTTCCAACAAAATACATTACTGCAACTTCTGTGGTACACTCAGTCAGCACATACGCAGATGGAAGCAGCGGATACTTACAGCATATAGACAAAATAAGAGAAACACCTTGTAATATTGCATATACAACATCACAAACTCTGAAATTTCAAAACATAAATAACTGCAGTTATTATTTCTTCTGACAGTCCTGGAGTTTGGAGAAATAATCATGCTATCGCCTGCGTGTGCGGTTGCATGACCAGCAGACTTGAAGCTTGTCTGCAGCTAATCTCACATACTACCGGACCCATCAGCCTAATTGTTTTTGTTCACATTCTTGACTGTATGCTGAAGGTCCTCTGTGAGAGACATTATGATTTTGGGTCATTGCATTCCTGTGAAAGCAATATCTCAAAAACACCTTGAGGGAATTTATTCAAACGTGGCGCAAATGTCCATTTGGACTCAGAAATGAACTGATTAAATTTTGGTTGGTCAAAGGTCACTGTGACCTCATGAAA
>JAJHUR010090036.1:0-11904 GCA_027495735.1 Lutjanus campechanus | reverse complement strand
TCTATCCTTTACCACACGTTCATGTAGGATTGTGATTTTTAAGCTCCATCTTGGTGATTTAAGCCACTTTTGTTTTGCAGATCCTCGTGTGGAAGGAGCTGGACTATGGCACCATGGCGGAGAGTGAAAAGCAGATGCTGGTGTCGGAGGTGAACCTCCTGAGGGAGCTCAAGCACCCAAACATAGTGCGGTACTACGACCGCATCATAGACCGGACTAACACTACGCTGTACATTGTCATGGAGCACTGTGAGGGTGGGGACCTGTCCAGTCTCATCACCCGATGCATCAAGGAAAGGTGACTATGTGATCCATGGTGTTAAAATACAAGTCCAGTCTATGAGCTATGTGTCCCTGCACTCTACATATGTGCTTCCTGACAGTATCTGCAGAATGAAGAGTGTGTTTTTATCATGGCAGGCGTTATTTGGAGGAGCAGTTCATCCTGCGAGTCATGGCACAGCTAATGTTAGCCCTGAAGGAGTGCCACAGACGCAGTGACGGCAGGGCCACAGTTCTTCATCGAGACCTGAAACCAGCCAACATCTTCCTCGACATCAGACAGAACGTGAAGCTCGGAGACTTTGGCCTGGCGAGGATCCTGAACCATGACACCAGTTTTGCAAAGACATTTGTCGGGACACCTTACTACATGTCTCCAGTGAGTTGTTTAATCCTGACATGTCCTAGGTTTTTCTTACCAAATTACATTTTTAAGGAGCATTTAAAGCATTTAGCCTGACCTCTTGACCCTCCTCATTGTGACTTAAACATGTTTTCTTTTCAGGAACAAATAAACCGGATGTCATACAATGAGAAGTCTGATATTTGGTCTCTGGGATGTATGCTGTATGAACTCTGTGCATTATCGTAAGTTTTCTAATTCTGCTCGAGCTGATTTCCCCAGAAGCTGGTCTGTTGCCTGCTAATCTCACATTTTACCCGGATTTCTCCTGTTTAGGCCTCCATTTACCGCCTACAACCAAAAAGAGCTGGCAGAGAAGATCAGAGAGGGGAAGTACAGAAGAATCCCGTACCGATACTCAGAGGAACTGAACACCTTGCTCAGCAAAATGCTCAATTTGAAGGTTAGGAATGAATTATTTAACTATCTTATGATTTTCTTTAGATAGTCTTTTATTTTGTCAGAACTTTACCTGTCATACTGTTACTCAGGTACTGCTCTGTTTGTGTTTGGAAGTAGGTAGGGTTTAATAATCTGTTTTTCTGTTGCCAGGACTATCTGAGGCCCTCTGTGGAGTCTATTCTTCAGAGCAGTCTGTTAGCTGATGCTGTCGCTGAAGAGCAAAGGAGGGTGCAGGCACGACCCCGAAGAAAGTCAGCAGACCCCGATTGTCCCCTTCACAAGCCGTCTGAACCGACACCCGCCTCTGCTGCAGACCTCAGACTCAGGGAACAGGCGCTGCGGGACAGAGAAAAAGCTCTGAAGGAACGTGAGGAGAGGCTGGAGCGTAAGAATTTTATTTTTACTCCCCTTCCTGCCACACAGACCTAGGACAATAGAGTACATGATTTGATACCTTTTTTCCCTACTACATTTGATAACATCATGTTCCTTTATTAGTCCTTACATATTTTATGCATTTACTTTTATCAGACACCACAGGTGTGTAATATAATCAAGATATACAAAGGTTTGATGGCTTTTCAGCATGCAGAGCTGCAAACTATGAAATAAACCATACTCGACTTCACCACACCACAGACTGTATTGGTTGTAGCTGCTATTGTAGTGGGCCAACTCACACGCTTTATTAAATCAAAGAATGCTTGTAGTGATTGGCTGCAAGCAAAACCAAACAAATATTCATATGTTTCTAGATCGCTGTACAAAAAGGATCAAGTGCAAATATCATTTGAGTTTGATATTTCTCGGTACTGGGTTATTTTGGTTGATGCCTTGAAGGAATTGTGTACTGATACACAGCCCTACACAGACCCACATCTAGTCAGGGTTTAATTGTACGGTGGCCTGGCCATGAGGCAGTGTGACCCCTACTGACCTGCAGCCGGAAAAACTCATTCAAAGCTTCTTATGATGAAAGATTAATAGCCGTGGATTCTTAATCAAAGATATAAATGCAAGACTTTACATGTAAAAGAAAAAAAAGTCTGTTTTAGGACAGTTACAAGACAGTAGTTTTAAAGAATGTCATAGTTACACAACCTCCCTTATAGATCCCACAGTAACTTTACAGAGATATCAGTGCAATACTTTTTACACTTAAAGAATGATATACAAAATGTTTCCATTAAAGACAACAATGTACTCTCAACAAAAATATAAACGCAACATGTATTTGCCCCTACTTTGCCCCCATTTCTCATGTGTACAGAAGACTTCTTCTGTACACACAAAAGGTTTAACTCTCTCAAATTTTGTTCACAAGTATGTAGAAATCCATGTCAGATGCTGATTAAACAGCATGATTATTGATTATTGCACAGGCGTGCCTCGGACTCCAGGAGGTCAAAGTCATGACCCGCCCTAGTCTGCCTCTGATAACCCAGATATTCTAAGCAATCAGTCCTCACGCCTAAACCAAACCAACCCAACCAATCAAGGCAACAAGTGACAGCCAATCAGAGGCAGAGTAGGTTGGGTCATGACTTTGCCCTGCTGGGGTAAAAATGGTATCTGTGACTGACCATCATAATTTTTCAAGATACTGTTTAATCAGCATCTTGATATCTGTCAGGATGGATAATCTTGGCAAAGGAGAAGTTCCTCCTCCCAGTGTATAGTGAGGTTGTGTAACTTTAATATTTTTTAAACTATCCTCTTGCACCAAGTCCTAAAAATAATATTTCTACTGGTAAAACTTGTTTTTACGGGAAAGGTTTGTTCTTGCCATTTGTGACTGTGCACCCTGTTGAGGCTGAATGTTTACCTACTTTCAGTTTCTTCTGCATGTACAGAAGCTGGCTGACTTTGAATTTAGATACATGCATCTCAGTTTTGTGCAGATAAAGGGTTTGTGTCACATGCTACAAATTCTAACAGACGTCTCTGTTTTTGTCTCCTCACTGCAGAAAGAGAGCAGGAGCTTTGTGTTCGTGAGCGACTGTCGAATGAGAAGCTTGCGAGGTAAAACGTTTTTAAGAAGCCTAGAAAGGAAACAATCCATGTTCAGCCTACAGTGTCATCCCTTGTCAGTGTTACCAGTTGATTAGTACAAACTCTCTCCTGTTACAGAGCCGAGAGTTTACTGAAGAATTACAACCGCCTACAGCAGCAGAGGGACCTGGTGCCATTCTATGGCAAAGACATAGGTATGGGAATTGGACGAAGACCTCTGGACTTGCTGAACCGAGACAAGAACTGAGCAGTGTTTTCATGCTTCTATTTATTTGTTTATTTATTATTTTTTTAATCATGTAAATACTGTTTTTATACACCAATAAAGAATTAAATTAAACCTGCATTTTTATATTAAAAAAGGAATTTAGCTCATATTACACACCTGACAATCTGAGATGTAGCTTTCATGTTGGATTGTAAGTGCTGCCTGATGATATAAAGTGTAACTGGATCTTTGTTGGTCACTGACTCCTCACTGTTTGGTCCTAGATGAGGAGAACCTCTCCCCCGGCAAGAAGAAGGTCCACTTTGCTGGCGAGAGCAAAGAGAACCAGCGTCCAGACAGTCGCCAGAGTGTCGCGTCCCAGGAGTTGATTTTGAGGAGGCTGCAGGTGGCCAATCTACGTGCTCAGAAGCTGAGTGAAGTGGAGAAGGCCTGTCAGTTCAAGAGCAGACAGATACTCGGCATCCGCTGATCATAAAGATACCACTTAAGACTGAATGTAAAGGCTAGGAGTCATAGTAACTGGATGTAAATAAGCTTTATTTATATGATAATTTGGTAGCTGTGATGATAGTGATTCAATCCAGTGTGATGTCATGTGTATTTTATTGCAATAGTGTAAATTAAGAATTTTAGTTTGATGTGTGGATGTTAGTTTTATTGAGTGCTGTTGTGAATGCTCTGTGTATTCTTGTTAAATGAGTCCGTTTTCCTTCACAGTGTGGAAATGGACATAAAAGATCAGATTATTTGATTTGTATCTGTAACAATACAACAAAATGTAAAAATTTGTGTGTTTTAGACAGCAGTGATAATAGTGCACATGAAGAACAATTCCTGAACACTGAAGCTATGCAGAAACAATATTTGTGTAATTGTTGTAATAAATTAAGATAAAAAAATTTGTTTTGATTTTTTGGAGCCAAAAGGCTTAGTATGCGTAGTAAAATATATGATATACCTGTAGTATTTATACATAAATAGTCAAATTAAATATACATATTAGTAGAGTTCAGTTTGATATAGAATACCATAAAAGTATATTGGAAAGTCCTGTCATTGTGAGTTCTGATAGGAATTTTAAGGAAATCATATTATCTGTGAATCAAAACAATACTCAAAATTAATTAGTCTTAAATTACCATTACAATTCTACTACAAATGCACTCTACAGTGATTCAACAAGACATAACTCCCACAAGGGGTCATCAGTTTCCCATGAAAGGACAGCCACTGAATGAAGAGAGACTTCTGCCACTGATTACAGGCAACACAGCAATAAGCCTTCACACCTGAAAGTAGTTTGTTCTTGATTAATAGCAGTTGAGAGGGTATAATTAAGAGGGACACTTTTATTATACTGTGGTTTGTTCAATAATAGGCCTCCAGTTACAACTGAGTTGACAAAAATGTTTCCACTTATATCTAATCATTTACATAAAACTATCTGACAGTGATATAAATACATTTGGTTTAATTCCACTGAAAACAATTAAATATATTTCTTTGGCATTTGTGGTATACAGACCAAAGACAAAATTAAATCATGGGCAATAAATGTCAGACATTTAAATTAGGATACTGATCAAGAGATCTTTGATTTTTTTTTCATTGTGATGAGAAAATAATGATAAAAACAACAATAAAAGCTAAATATGATAAACCATCAGTATTGCTTGATTTACATTTCCTTGTGGCTTAAAATAGATGAAGTTGCCTAACTAAAGAACCTAAAGTCGGTCGTGGCTATTAGGGAACCCTATATTTTCGTTACTCTCGCGAGATTTGTACGCATTGTTTCTTCATTGTGCACGTTGTACAAACGAATTATCTTTTTAGAATGTGACAAGGTTGTATGTAAGGTCTGTCATGTGAGTTTAGGGACAAAAACACTTGGTTAGGGCTAAGGAAAGATCATGGTCTGGGTTAAAATGATCATTCCCGCGAGATCTTTCTTTGGTCTTAGGTTCCCTTCTAGACCCGATACAGCTCCATTAAGGACGTCATCGCGAGAATACAGCTGCAGTTAGCGTGCGTAGCAACCGCTGTTGTCTGGCTCGCTCGCTCCGCCTACTTGCGAGAGTTGCAAAATTTGACCAATCCACATTCCACCTTGCGCCCTCTCTACCAATAGCAAGCCTCTGGGGCGTGACTTTACGATGCCGTGTTCCGTGTGGAAAGTTTACCGGCTCGGGTGCAAAGTTTCAGCCGTCTGCAAATCGAAGCTCGTCGGCAAACGTACTGGAATAAACTGGCGACGACCACGGCGTACTTATACGTTAACCAGAATCGTATCCCGGGTTAATTTCGCCCGTGGTCGTCTTCAGATTCCACCGAGTAATGCTGCCGTCGCTGGATAAAATCAGTGAATGAAAACGCCGTAAGCACTGATCGCGTATTGTCTCAGGAAGCCACCTAGCTTAACATAAGTGGTTAGCTTTGAGTTGAACCGGAGAGCTAGCTAGCTGCTGTCCCGGTCAGCTCGTTAACGGACACAGTGAAACGTTTTTTTAAACTCGAAACTTGACTCGACGAAGGACTGTGAGGAAGGGACCATGGCTTGCGAGCCTAACCGTGTCCGGCTGCTATGTATGCTCTCATTGACTTTTGGGTTTTTCATTGTGGAAGTGGTGGTCAGCCGGATGACCGCCTCTCTATCGATGCTGTCGGACTCCTTTCATATGCTGTCGGACGTCATCGCCCTGGTGGTGGCTCTGGTCGCGGTACGGTTCGCCGAGAAAACTCACGCCACCAACAAAAACACCTTCGGGTGGATCCGAGCGGAGGTGATGGGGGCTCTTGTCAACGCCGTCTTCCTCACGGCGCTTTGCTTCACCATCGTCCTGGAGGCTGTCGAGCGCTTCACCGAGCCCCATGAGATCGAGAGCCCGCAGGTGGTGGCCGGGGTCGGCGCCGCCGGGCTCCTGATCAACCTGCTCGGACTCTGCTTGTTCCACGGACACGCCGGCGGAGGCCACGGGCACTCCCACGGTGGAGGTCACTCTCATGGAAATAAGAACAAGAGGGGTAAAACAGGCAAGAAGGCTGGGAATGGGTCTTCAGGAGAGGAGACCAACAATTTGGTGGGAAATCACAACAGCCCGGGTGATGCAAGACCCAGAAACGGTAAGTATGGAAAACTGGATCATTTTCTCTTGTGTTTTCTTTACAGTCTTGAGCTCAGTCCAACCTGTTTGGCTTCTCTGGGGTAAACTGTGTTTTTATGTGGAAATGAATACGTAAGGATAGTATTAAAGGGGCAGTTCACACCCAAGTCAAAAAGACATGTTTCCTCTCGCCTGTAGTGCTTTTTATCCATCTAGATTGGTTTGGTGCGAGTTGCTCTGCTTCAGATAATGGCTTAGAGATGCCCTTTCTTGAATATAATGGAACTAGACTGCACTCAACTGCTCAAAGCACCAAAAAATACATCTGGCAAACTAAACAGCAATTTCCAGAAATTGTGACCCATTTATGTAAGATAATCCACAGACCTTGTTGTGAGCAATTTCATGTAGGAACTATTTTCTTTGTACCGAGCGACACCTGTAAACCATATCACTGTGCAGAAGGAAGCGTGCATCTACTCATGGATCAGAGGCTTGTGGCAACGTGATGATCATTAACAGTGTTCTCCTTGGCTGAGCTGTAGCCTCTTGTCCATGAGCAGATGCACACACATCCTTCTGCACAGTGATATAGTTGGTGGGTGTAGGTCAGTAGAAGAAAATAGTTCCTATATGAAACTGCTAACAAGGTCTGGATTATCCTGAGTAACCATTGCTTTAGTTTGTCAAATTAGGGCTGCAACTAACAGCTATTTTCATTATTAGTTAATCTGGTGATTATTTTCTTGATTAATTGATCACGTATTTTGCCCATAAAATGTCAGAAAATGGTGAAAATGCTGGTCATTGTTTCCCAAAGCCCAAGGTAACATCCTCAAAGAGGCTGAAATCAGAGAATTTTGACACTTTTTCTTAAGAAAAAATAATCGAAACAATTAATTGGTTATCAAATTAGCTGCCGATTAATTTAATAGTTGACGCCTAATTGTGGCACTTTGAGCACCACAGGCCGGGTGCTATCTACTATCATTATGTTTGAGAGAAGGCAGGCATCTTTTTGGATGATATCTCCAAAACTTGGCAACTCACACCAAAACAATCGAGATGGATTTGTAGGACTAAAGGCCATTGGAAAAATATGTGTATTTGATTTTGAGGCAAACTGTCCCTTTAAGTTTCAAAACTCTGTGACTCCAACCTCATTGTGTCTCACATTTAATCTGACAGCATGTGGCAGACCGTATCTCCATTGTTAGCAGTCCAGATTGCATAAGAGTACATACATATATCTTCTGCACACCACGAGGACAGCCTGCCTGCCTGTGACTAATCCTTATTGTTTCTTCTGTGACAGAGACATTTAGACATCTTGTCTTCGCTCTCAGATATTTGTTGGTGGGTTATTCTATCCTTGGAAACGTGGCCACCTTCAGTGACATAACAGGGAAAGCTTTAAGTTTCACACTATGCGAGACTGACCACATTCTGCTGACATATCAATAGAGTTTTATACAAGCTTTCGGTCGACTCAGCCACGAGACAACCTGTCTTTGACAAGTTCAAGCTTGTAATGGTTTTATCTGTTAAAAATAACTGAAGGTCTCCAGCATTATTCTTACTGCTCACAATTTTGTTGAAGCTGTACAAGTAGATACAGTTGTGACAGTGATAACTGAATTGTTACACAGCCATATCTTGGCACAGAAGTTTTTAGACTTTCTCATTGTCTGTCATTTTGACACCGTTCATCAAAATCTATCATTACCTGTCCTTTTGAATTTTCATTTAATAGGAAGGCGCATTAAGTACCATGTCGAGGTCAGTGATGATGGCCAAATGTTCCAAGGGAAATTACCTGTGTGTTGTAGTCCAACTCTGTTTGACATTGTTGTGAATTACTTAACGTTATTGTAGATCAGGGCTACATGATTAATTGTAAGAAAAATAAATAAATAAATAAATCACAGTCTTGATTCATATATTTATGCAATCTCACTTCTAAATGACGAAGATTAACTCACTCATATTTCCCTATGCAGTCATCGCATGTTGCCTTCATGTGTTGACTTGTTTCCTTTGGTTTTCCAAAGCATCCCAGTTACTTTATCAATCACACTTACATATGACCATACAATGTAATGCTAAACACATTATTAATTCAACATTCACGCATATAACTCGGTCAGTGTTCTCTCATTTCTCTGCCTCATTCACAATGCTCCGCTGTCAGTCCCCATTACCATGCGGAAAATTGACCACTACATGGCTCCGGTCAGAGAACAGAGTCATTAGTTGGACTTCAGCTCTTACCGCCTAACCGTAAAAGAATTTAAGGACTGTAAAATGAGATCAGCATACTCTCTGTATGAGTCTGTGAACACTTAACAACCAAGGCAAGCTACCAGTTAGCTTATCACTGGCCAAGGATAAACAAGTCTCTGCCAACATTGCAGTGGTACAATAAATACACTTAACATTGACAAGACAGTGAAACATCATAAACAACTGTGAGAAAATCGAGTTATTTTGGTACATGAATGTGACAACACATCATCAGTGACTACAGCTCCATAAAATTGGCAGAAAACATAGCGGAGAATAAGTAGAAAGACAAGGAATTCAAGTTATTTCAAAATAAAGGTCTGTGAACATAAACATCTTAACGCGAAGAATTCACAACATAAAATAAATCAAATATTTTCTTTCTTTCTGGGGGCAAGGGTAGGGGAAGTACTGGTTTATGTCATCTGTTAAAAGCCCAGTCAAGACAGCAAGCGTCTCAGGTGCGTTTTTTTTTTTTTTTTATTGAGCGTCTTAAGAGTGCACTAGATGTTTTTACTGAAAAAAAAAAAATCTGAATTTTAGAATGGTGATCTCAATTCTAAGGGAGAAATGTCATGGTTCCCATTTTAGCCAGAATCGTGCAGCCCTGTAGTAGATCACCCTCAAGGTATTAATCTGTCAAAATTACGGATGGCCTTCAGATTTTTCCATCATTGTTAAAAAAAACAATTCAGTCAATGGTGGAAAAATATTTGGTTAATGCAACCCCTGTTTTCATATTTTCAAGCACACAGAGAGAAAGCTCATTCTTTTTTAGGTTGTGGTTAGATAAGAGTTTAGTGTTCGCTTGTTAACAATAAACCAACAGACCATCCCCTAAAACAGCTTTCTTGGGCTTGCTGCTGGTCATTCTGTCCAAGCGCCACCCCCCCTCCCTCACTGAAGGGCTGTACCCGTACAGAAGAACATGTCTCCCCCTTACACTGTTAGGCCCCGCCACTTTTAATAAATGGAGTCTATATCCCCCCTCCTCTGTGTACTGATCGCTGTTACTGGGTCACACATCAGTGTAACCATGGAGTCGACAGCCCCAGCCACACCATTAGCCGTTGATGAATGACCTGCCGGCGTCCCGGGGTGGAAGCGAGCAGCCATTGCTCAGGTGCTCTTCCCTCAGAGTTGTGTACGCTGCCTGTGATTACTAACTGAATTTGCTTGATGTGAATTACTGCAGAGTGTTTAGGATCCCACATGCTGGCAGTTCATTTTCATATAATCCAGCATGGCTGCCTGGTATGTTTCTCCTATTTGTAGCCCTGAGCAGTTATGGCACAGACTCAGTCATGAGAATGAGATATCTCCCACAGTGAATCCTAGAACATATTTAACAAGGGAAAAAAATTAATAAGCCAACTTAATGGAACAGATGTCTTAGTAAATTGTTCTTAGTCACAGCCTCCTCTCCACTTTGAATGGAGCAGCTCCAACACATGTCACCTGATGACAAAGCAGGCTGAGTTCTGGCCTTTTTGTTTCACGTTTCAAGCGGACTTGTGCTTTGACCCCAAATGATGTAACTGAGCAATTTATCAACTGGCTGCTACTGATAGTATCTTCCTGGAATCTCCTTGCTGCAGTCTGATGTGTTACAGCTTTGTTTTCGCACAGAGTAATGAGCTTATTGTTTGGGCTGCCCCCAACTTAAGATTTTCCTAGTAAGCTAGAAGTCATCAGTTCAAGCCTTCAGGCAACTAATTATTTAAATATATAGTTTTGGGGCACAAAGCAAGCCACCTGTTGTGCTAATGGCAAAAGCAATAATGATTCTGAACGTGTCGGAACAACCAGCCAGGAAGCTGAACATTGTGTTCATTTATTTTGACACAGAATAACCTCGTTGTTCAAAACATGGGAATAAACAACTTCCAACTTCACAAAAACAAATACTTGCAGACTTATCAACATGATGGAAGATACATACTTATAAATTAACTTGCTAAATTACAAACCTGCGTCAACTGCTTCATGCCTCCCTGCCTGTCCCCACCACATCTTCATTATCAGATGTGGTCAGACTCCTGGTCAGAACCAACATTTAAGTCTAGATGAAATGAAACCTTGTCTCCAGTCACACTGTGCTCTTATTTGACGATACATGCCAAAAAATCACTTTTTTGTATTTTTCTTATCAGTTTTATATCAAAATCATGGAAAATCCAATCATGTTTTCTTCCTCTAAAACAAAGTATAACGCCTGGTTACGTAAAGCCAGAACCGACCATTTTCAACCAATATGGTCAGCACCCATTAATCAATCTTCAAGTTTTAGCAGTCCAGCAGCATGATTCATTAGTTAGTGTGCTAGCAGCAGTTTGGTACTTCGACATGTCTTCGAAGATGTTCACCACCTCGCTCAAACCTTGTTCTGTTTCCCCAAAATACCTTGGTTACTGGCTCGCTGCCAAGAATTTATTCACTTTGGGGAAAACTCCTTCAACAACTAACCTTAGCTACATGGTATGAAATTTAATGACTATTCACTGATTGGAGTGAAACTGGATCATATTTTATGGAGAAAATGTCTTTTGTCTCTGATGACCTCCAGCCACTCAGCTTTAACTTGGGACAGAGTTTCTGCTAACTTAGCGGCCGTTACTGTGCAACACAACTGGGCTCCACAGCCTACTAGTGAACACGACTGGACCAGGACCGAACAAAGCCTCTGAGACCTACAGGGAATACAGTCCCAAGGTCATTCATAGAGTTTCCTGATGGAAAGATAGCTTTAGCTTTGTTACTAAGGTAGCTAACCGCTAACTGCCATTAGCCACCCAGCCAAGTTAGCTAACTCAGAAGCCAAAGCCAGCAAGAAAAACACCACTGTACTGTATTCCCTGTCGTCAAACCTCTGTCAGTCTCAGAGGCAGTGCTCGGCCCCAGTCTTGCTGTATTCACTGAGCTCCCAGTACAGACAGAGTTGGCCAGATTAATGGACCCCTGTCTGTGACTGTGTGACTGAAGGGGGTGTTGTGTTAACGCTTATTCAGTGCTATTGGCTACTGAGACAAGTCCCTCCCTAACCCTAACTCTAACCCGGTGGTCAAACTGGCCTCCATCAGTCTCTGAGGCTGTGTCCCAGCCTAATAGGACTGTTAACTGAGCTAACTAGCCCTCGTGATAACATGGTTTGAGTAGCCTTTCAATCACAATATTTTGTTGTCCATGTT
>JAJHUR010090034.1:0-19758 GCA_027495735.1 Lutjanus campechanus | reverse complement strand
AGAAAATTTAGGTTTTGCTTTTTGTTCCCATACTGTATCGAAAATGAACCGAACCATGACCTCAAAACCGAGGTACGTATCGAACCGAGATTTTTGTGTATCGTTACACCCCTACTGGCCACGCCTTCTTTTTGCCTTCATTTTGCCTTGCCCATGGCCGCACAGACCGGGCACAAGTGTATTTGCTATCTTGCAGACATGGCAAAAATGGCAAGTGTGCTGGTGTATGATAACAAATCCACCAGCGCAATGGCTTTGTGCCAGGTGTAAGATAGGGCCCTAAGACTTAATTGCATGAAAATACATATTTAATAATAATCTAAAAATTGGATACTCCAGAGAAATATGATCCTATAGATTTGGTTTGACAAATGATTAGTTCTCAGTAGGACAACTAAGAAAAATAGAAGAGAAAAATATTACATATTAGTATGTTCATTGATATAAGCTTTTAAAACAGCTCTACAGTAGATTTTGCCTTATGAACACATTAAATGAAAGAAAAATAAAGTGTAAGCAAAAACCTATATCAGGTTTTCAACAGGAATGTCCCTGAAGGTTTCAAGGTTGAACTCTTGAATAATAAGCGGTTCTGAGAGTATGACCCTTGAGGCTTGTTCCTGCTGTAACTCATTTCTTCATGAAACTCTAACTTAACTCTAACCTGTAACCTAAGAGTAACAGAGGGGTCTTAAGAAGGAAACATTTATGTTCCAGTGTAAGATTTACAGGGATTTAGCACAATTAAATATGATATTCATAAGTTACTTTACATTTGAATATTTTTTAAGGTGTACTACAATTATGGGTGTAAAATTAAAGTTGAAGCTGGCATTATAGAAGATGATCAGAGATCTCAGTGTTTTTCAGTGGTTACAGCAGCACTTCATCATATAACTGTTGTCTTTTTTAGATTTTGGTATAAAACCTGTGGGCACATGTGGCCAGGGACTGCCGCTAGAGGCTGTATCTTGTTCTGGGTTTTACACTATTTTATCGCATTGTGGTCAAAAGAAAGCTGGTGCTTATTTTTCTTCCAGGCAGCTAACAACTTGCTCATCTGCCCCCCTACACTCAATCTCTACATTTAGACCAGCTGTAATGAAGGTATAATGTGACATGTAGTGAAGTAAAAACTACTGAAATATATACTCAAGGACATGAAAAGCACTTTGAAGGGGAGGGTGACAGACAGTGTTTTCAATCTGCAAGCTCTCGGCTACATGTCACTAAATCCTACACTGTCTGTGTGAACTTCTTCAGTTCCAGTTGCAGGTGGACCCTCAGGCAGGGCTCCCACTGGAGTTAGATGAGTGAATACTGTTAAGCGGACATGTTTCTATGTCTATTCCAGCAGGAGAAGATGAGACATTTACTACTGTCATGGACAAACTGTTGTGAGAGAGAACCTATATTAACATTTCTCATTGAGCCTCTTTGTATCATAGCTGTCTGAACAGTTACTCTACACTCAAGGCTGGGCTACAATGTACTGGCTCTCTTCTGCAGCACTCAGCCTATGGCCTCGCTCCTTTAACCAGAGCATAAATGTTTTATCATATCATATTTCTCACTGTATAGTGTGGATTCAGTACAGACAACTTATTTCATTTGTCAATTTGCTTTGCATGAATGTACAACTGTAGGTTACATATAATCAGTATTTGCTGAATATGCTATAGTGTTTGCAAACATTGAGAAATGTAACTCATCTATTTTTAATGTTCAAGCATGAAGCTTCTCTTTCAGAATGACAGTAACTAAGCTTAACATTCAGCTTTGATTTATCATTGAGATGCTGCAGTCTGTGTGTAAGATCTTAACACACATGATATATAATATGCAATATTCTTGATATTATTGTGGAATATAACTGCATCCAGTGATGCCAAATCATTCACTCTTTCATATTTTAGGTAAGCTGGTTTCTATCTAGTCATATTCTTATAGTATCTACTCCTCTGTGTTTGTCACTGATGGATTGTCACCATGAAGAACTGACTGCAGGCTACAATACTCATATAATAAATCATGTTTAAGCCTGTAAGCAGAAGAAAAACTTGTTCTTAAACTTTTTAAATTAGGATACATATTTTGGATTCAACAAAGCAGATTTGGTGCTTGACTCACCCCATCTGACCCTGCTGCAGCCTGTGAAGCACCAGATACAAACTGCAGCAGCTTTAACATCATTTGACTCGGCTCCGCGTTGAGGTCAGCAGTCATTTGAATCAAACATACTTTTAAAAGTTTCACAACAGGGTATCAGAAACTGTGACATGCAACTTTAGTGGTTTCATGCTGTTTTGAAAATGCACATAAGTGATGACTGCTAAACCACTTTATAAATCTAACTCACTCCACCTGGGTAATTTAGTTAATGTTAACGTCTGTGTAGCTGTGATTGTGACTTACAGTATTTAAGTTTTAAATTAGACCACCTTTTTCACCATCCTTCCACCTGAAATCACATACTACTGTTATTTTGCACATTAAAAAGTTGAAAACATACAAAAAAACTGTATGGTGGTCAGTTTAAATGCACCAGTATGTATAGTGTATACAATATTTAAAGGTGCGAAACTATTTATGCATTAATGTGTCCTTACAGAACATACAGTACTCTGCATACCGTCAAAATCATGCAATATAACATGGTAATACTTTACTTTATACCATTATAACATACTATAATGTAGTTGTATTAATATTAACATTAATAAATGCTGAATAATGTAAAGCTTTTTAAGGTTTTGTAGTTAGATCATTTAACCTCTTACACTAACATCCACTTTTCCTATTTTATTTCTCCCTCATGTAGGTTTAAGTTTGGAAACATCATATTATTCCACATTGTCTGACATTGTCATATATTGTATATTCTGTACCCGCTTGTTCAAACATTTCATCAAAGCTACAGTATGCTATATTTACACTGAATTAAATATTTAGGCCTAAACCCATGACTCATATGGCTACACTGTTCCATCAAATGGAATTTCTCTGCATGTTCTGAGGCAGAGTTTCTCAGATTCAGCATGGCATATTTGGTATTTCTGA
Source organism: Lutjanus campechanus (assembly GCA_027495735.1). Taxonomy (NCBI): domain Eukaryota; kingdom Metazoa; phylum Chordata; class Actinopteri; order Lutjaniformes; family Lutjanidae; genus Lutjanus; species Lutjanus campechanus. The sequence goes on along the minus strand of JAJHUR010090034.1, from coordinate 16,698 downwards.
AGCCTTTTGAGCTTTAGGTTCTCCACTCGAATGTAATATAAACTTTGCCAGACACCATGATTTTATACTGACTGACAGTGAGTGACTGCATGGATAAAGACATTTAAAAAACATCCTTAAACATGTCGTTTAAAGCTTTCAGAACCATATCCCAAGACAGAGGCATTTCTGTGACATCTTAATCATTGATTCCTAGAAAACATGTATTTTATTTTGACACTTTCCTCTAGGCTGGGAAGATTACTCACTGACTTTGGCCTTTAAATCTGCGCACAAAGCAAAGTTTACTGTCTTTTTTTTTAGAGATAGTCATGCAAAGATCCATATAGGCTGTAATGATATGAACAGAAAACACAAATTTATCCTTAATGCTCGCCTGGACTGATGCACTCACTTCCTGTGGCTCAGCTGTTGTGCAGCTCAGACTGTGGAGGATACTTATCTTCACTCTGAGGGCCTCAAACAAACTGCACAAAATGTCTCGTCAAAAAATAGCCAGGAGCAACACCACTGCTCCTTCTATTTTCTCTGCTCAGAGGCTGCCAGGTACACTCAAAATTCATCTCATGTTTTAGCCTTGAGGTCTGTTGAGATTTTGACCAGTCTGCCATCAGTTTAAATGATACCATGTTTCTTCAAAAAACAAAACAGAAAAACAATAAATTATGTTTACCCAGCCTGTAAAAACAGGAAGTTAGTGGAATCAACTATTTTCTCATTAACTCAACATAAATATACAAGTTTTATTTATTCTAGTTAATTAACATGAGTTCTTCCATCTTGAGATCTTTTGAATTGAAATGATGAGTTGAATGAATGTACTGTACGAAGTTTAATCAACCCATTAAGTTACGTTTCTAAAGAAACAGAGTTAAAACTCTCTCAAGATGAAAACTTTCTGTGTGTCTCTAATACATTTTAAGTGTTTGTTGTTTGCTTTCACAATAATGAAAACACTGTGAACCATTGTGAGAGTTAGTACCCCAATGTTTAAAATGTAATAAATTCAGTTGGAGCAGTTTCATATATTTGTGCCAATGCTGGAACAAAGTAGGTCCCACAGGAGCAATATTGTAAGCTTACTGGACATGTTTTATCAAGTACAACTGAATTAATATCAAGTTTATTTGATTTAAAAAAAAACATTTGTTTTGAAATATTACAAAATCGACATGTCTTTTCAAATTCAGCCAACCTAAAATTGTGAGACACTAAATTTAAGCTAAAACAAATAGTTTATTTTTGCAACCATAAGAAATTAGAAACATGCGGGTTGTAGAGCAGGTTTTTACCTGTTTCTTGCAGTTGTAGAGTCAATATATATATACAGTATATATATATATATATATATATATATATATTTACCATTAATGGATTTTTCTGAGCACAGGAACACAATGAAATGAAGACATTGTCATGGGAGACCTGCAACCGTACCTGTGCAATTTTCTTTAGTGTTTTTAAGGAAATTTTTATGAGAACATAATTTGCGATCAAATTAACTTAAGCACTTTAGAGGAAACCCAGGTCTGGGTTTTTTCCTTTGGGGGTTTACCTTATATATGTGCAAGAATTGCAATTACTGGCCTTTACTTTAACAGATGATCAGAAGTGCAGGATCTCAGATGTCTCATGGGATTGTCTTTCCTACAAGATAAATGCATCTTTTTCTTTGATGCTTACAGCCAAGGGCTTTCTCTGTCCAATGAAAAACATTGATCTTTTTATTGATGTGAACACTTAGATCAGTCTATTAGAAATATGGTACCAGATTTTTTTTCAAAATGTCAAGGACATATTCAGCTGTTAGATAACAGCTCAATACGTCTATTTTATTCATGTGTTTAAACGTTCGGCACATTTTAGCCAGTGTCACATTTTGATTCAAAGACTAGAAATCTTTGAAGCCATGTCAGTTAATAACATGTCACGCATTCAAGACTTCAAGAGAAACACTGAAACTTTACTCCTTCTTTGATTTTTATGATAGGACTTTGCAAAGAAAGAATGTTTTCTACTTAATTGTGCCTCAGCTATGGACAGAATTACAACATGGTAAATGGACTGCATTTTATATCACCTTACAATTCTCTGTCTTTCATCCACGCGCACATATATTTAAATCAATGACAGCGGAGCAGCCACATATGACGCTGACCTGGCTCAAGCTTGCCTTTACGCCCATACATTCTTGGCTTTCCATTTGACTATGATGGTTCCCGACTTCCCTAATCCAGATCTCTTTGTGATGTCTTTCTCTCCCCATCAAGATGTGAGGGAGGGGTGTATGAGGAAGACACACAAGGAGGGAGGAATTCTATTTACCACTTACACATCCTGGCTCACTCCAGTGTCATTTTGAGGAGATTGCAATTACTGATGATGCACAGTGTCTGTACTGTCCTATAATGTGGTGAGATAATTAAACAACGGTTGGAAAGCAAAGAACCTGATGACTGTTGCTCTAATTAGGCTGATTATAGGTCTATATGTTGAGGCGCTGTGGAATCTGACTAATAAAAGAACAACAAAGAAACAATTACATTTGTTTATCATGGAAAGTGCTGATTGGACATAAGGCAGCGATTACAATCAGCTATAGATAATCTGAATAAACTCAATATGTGGTCTGTGAATGGCTGCAGGTACAGTTTGTCCTTTTACATGCCCAGGCATGATATTATTGGTCCTAACTGTGCAGCTGTATAGGATAAATAGGACAAATATTATGATACCAGAGGAACAGGTTGATAAAAAGTAGAACAAATTAGTGTTTCGTGATTCATTCATTATTCTATTTCTGTTCCCACTGGTAGTTCGCCAAATCTACAGTATTACAATCATGCAACGCTAATTTTAAAGTATTGCTGTTTCCATGGCTGCCTTGACATTCCTTTTACTGTCACATCAGACTAGCTGACCAATCAAAGGAGTGTTGCCATCTGGTAACTTCCACATGGGACCACAGACAGAGAATCCAGTGTATAAACCAATGCAGAAGTGCTTCGAACCAGCATTCTTTCCTATGGCCATCAGGGGACAATTACTGGCTGCAAAAAGAAGTCTGTACAGAACAGGGGTTCTCAGTGTCTTGTCACTTAAGGTCCACTATTGATTGTTAAAACAAAGAGGGAACAAAGGGAAAAACAAAGCATGACAGAAAAAAGGAGAAAAAGGATTTCACCACATTCAAAACCCTGTGCTTTTGGACCAGCATCACTGCCTGGCATTATGAATCCAAGTTTAATAGGTTCAGGGTAATTTCCTTTGATTTTCTACACACTTTGGAGCTTTTACTTGGCACATGATTGTCTCCAAAATCACTTATCCGTTTACAAAACAATCCATTTTGTGTTACTGCATTTTGAGGGATGTTTGTCTCCAAGTGATGACTGGCATGGTGCTTTGGTTAAGAATGGCTGGTATACAAGCCATGAGAAAATTACTTCTCAGCTAATTGCTATAACATCCATGGATACTTTAGAGTGAGGTAGGAAGTCAGCCAACATGACTATGTAATCTGAATAAAACTAATAAATAAAAAACTAATTTAAAAAGAATATATGAGCTTGTCTATGAACATGATTTATGCTTGAGTCATTTCAGATAGATTTTCATCATATGGTGGTTGTTTTAAAGTCGGGAAAAAATCTCCCATGATCCCATGCTACTTCTCAGCATCATCAAACTTTATCTTTTGTTGTTGTTTCTAATTTTTTCATGTAGATGTTTATATTCCACAATGTGACCATCACGGTCCCGGAGAACTTCACCCAGTGTACCACTCATGGCAGTTTTGTCCAGCACTGGCAGGAGACCCTCTACAACATGTTCACTTTTGTATGCCTCTTCCTCCTGCCTTTGGTCATCATGATCTTCTGTTACACACGAATCCTTGTTGAGATGGCCCGGAGTAACCGTAAGTCTCATGTATTTTATCCAGATCTGCAGTAAAAGTATATTTCCTGAGACCCAAAAAAGACGTGTTTTCTTCTCTTTTAGTGCTGTCGAGAGACATTCATCTCCGCCGCTCCCACAATAACATCCCTAAAGCTCGAATGAGAACTCTTAAGATGAGCATTGTCATTGTGACATCATTCATCATCTGCTGGACCCCGTACTACCTGCTAGGCCTGTGGTATTGGCTGTTTCCTGAAAAAATGGAGGAGACTGTCTCTCATTCCCTGACTCATATGCTGTTTATCTTTGGCCTCTTCAACGCCTGTTTAGATCCCATCACTTATGGTCTGTTTACCGTTCATCTTCACCAGGGGCTTAGGAGATGCTGCCTGGGTGCAAACACACGGACTGAAGTAGAAAACAACACTTACCTTGTACACATGACTCGTCTGTCGTCTCACAGGCAGAATGCCTCTGCTGGCCACAACACAGACGTAGAAGAGGGAAACGACAACAGCAGTTTGAAAAGTGGCTCAAGGCCAATAATCCCAATAAGCAAGATGTAAAAGCTTTCGACAGTTTCAATAGAAAGAATCTCTGCTCTTAATCAATGGTGCACTTAGTCCTTCTCTGCAGATCAAAGCGAGTTCAATGATTTTGCTTTGAAATGCTGAACCACAAAAATTCAGTGCTCTTTTGTCAGATGAATCTGTTCATTTTTGTTCCACTGATGCAACTGATGGTCTGTGACAGCTCAGCCTTGGTTTGTTCATCCCGCATTTTGTCACACATAATATGTTGGATGCCACAGATCAGATTTTGAGAGCGACGCCATGATGCACTGAATGTTTCACACACTGCTGATCAGATTTTCATGAAGCTTAAAGGGATTGTGCTGATGTTTTAAAGTGGGGTCATATGTGGTACTTATCCACTGTGTAGAGAAGCAGCAGGAGTATCTGTGTAGGAAACTGAACAATGTACAGCTGTGGACAGGGTCTAGAACAACAGGTGTTTTAGCCACCAAAAGACATTAATATCAGTACACTATATTTAGAATATTTTAACCACTTAACCTTGCCATCAGACAGCCTTTTCCAACACCAAACTCCATGGATGAAATCAGTAATTTGACACTGCAGAACATGCGTCTGCTGCTGCCTTGTTCTGTTATTTTGTTTGTTAGTGTGTGATTTTGGTGAAACCCTTTAAAACACCACAGTCACACAATAACACAAACAAACTGATCACTAACACTAACTGATCAAGGCATCTTTTGCCAAAGGAGTCTGGTGGCTTTGGAGAGAGTGATATTTGTGGTTTCTCTTTGGAAAAGGCTGTCCATGGAAAGGTAAAGAAGTGAAATTATTCTACATACAGTGCACATTAAACTGGTATTGATTTTTTTTTTTTTGAAGTTTTTTTTTTTTTTTTTTTTTTGCCTTTTTTAGGTGTCTAAAATATGTTTTGTCAGTAGCAGTACATAGCTTAGCCTCCTACATCAGTACCCCTGCTGCTTCTACAAACTTTGGACATGCTGACTGCCATCTACTGTTGGTAATACCCTGACTATTGGTAAATACCTCATACAACTCCACTTAAGAAAATCCGAACTATCCCTTTAAGGCTAGGCAGGTGAATAGGGTAAAAATTATAACTAATAATTTGTGTAATTTTATGTGTGAATATACAAATAAGGCATTAACTAATCATTTTTTGCCAGTCAATAACAGAAATCTCAACACTGGATGAAGCCAGGTTCATTACAAAAAAGAAATCTTTTTTCGCCATGTTTGTAGGGATAAAATGTTACGTAAATCAGGTTATAAATGATATAGTGTATGAACAAAGCCCTTTGTAAAAACCTTCAAAATATAGACAGGAATAAAACTAGAAAATTTGGTGTGTGTAGGAGTTACTGAAATGGAGATATCTGGCTCATTTTATAACATTTTATGTTTACATATGCAAATGAGGAATTATCTCATGCTAAGTTTTGGTAAATTTAGGAGAAATCTACAGCCACAAATAGACAAAGTGTTGCAAAATAAATACCTAAATATGAATTACTTCAGTGTTCTTTCAACTAGAATGATAAGACTGAGGGTTATGGAAGCAAAACAGACCAAAGTTTTAAAGTGATGCTTGAATGAACTGTCTGTAATTAAAAATAATTGCTGCATTGATAAAAACGGAGGTAGCGATCTGTTATTTGGGTAACTGCTGTGTAGCGTAATAATTTTGTCCATTGTTCAATTTTTATTACATGTTGGGGGTTTTGCTTTTCTTTGCTAATTGTCGCTTATTGACTAGAAACTGCTCTAAATTGCTCTAAATGGTCTGAATTGTAGTGCTGTCTGTGCAATATAAAAGACTGTGATTTTGTTTCATTACAACAATGAATGTCATGACATGATTGTTACCGACCATGACGGTCTTAAAAATGTACTATGTATAGAATGTACCTGCACAGCATGTTGATGTGCCTGATGATGATGTGATTTTTGTCCAAGATCAATTCTGTGTTTACTGTGTTGCACAAAAAGCACACTGGAGAAAAATCTCTATAAAATATCCCTGATTCACCATGCCATTTGCTATATTGTTCATATTAGTGATATTGGGGTTATTATGTTGTGAATTGTGTTGCTTTCTGTGCCCGAGAAATGGCTAATTTAAATTCGAAGCTTTAAAACCCTGTGATATGGTAAAGTTAACAGTGAAAAATTGATTTACTTTTTTGATATGTTGTTGCACCTCCGCCCCCTCAAACAGATTATCATTTGTTTGTTTGCATGATATTGTTTCTTTTCTGCAAGTTATGGAAGATGTTGTAATGTACTCTTGCAATATGTTTATTTATTGAATAAAAATTATTTTCCCTATTTTTGCCACTGCAGTAGGTAATTCACAATAATATCCAGCTTCCCACTAAGCTCATGCGCATTTATCATAAGCTGGTAATGTCTCAATCAGAGAAAATGAGAAAATCCTTATGGCTCTGGACTGATGACGCTTTCAGTGTTCTTTGGCTAATATTTTATATCTTCTCATTTTTCACCACCAGAATGAAATTAATCAGCTGCTCGACCTTGTAGTTTATTTGAAACTAGCTGGAGTAATGCTAAAGTATTCTTTTTTATAATGAAATGTTTTCTCATATTTCACTGATATGAGTATTAGAGCTCTTTGTATGCTCTTTGTGTGATACAAGGTGATTTATTTATAATTTACAACAAGGTAATAATTCCCTCTTTGATTTGAATTGGTTGAAGACATAAATAATGAATGGAATGAATGATATTTCTGATGCTCAGAAGATGGGTGCCAATGATGTTCAGGATATTTTGAATGACCAGCTGTAAAGTTGTCCTGTCCTGAGCTGTGCACATCCCATGCCTGTTTGTAATTTTTCAGTCAGGATGCTTTCTATTGCTGCTTTGTAGAAGTTAACAAGAACATGGCACAGGAATTTTGCCTTCTTAAGTTTCCTTAAAAATACAGCCATTTTCTGAGTTTTCTGAGGAGGTGAGATCACCAGTCCAAACTGTCTGGGGCTGTTTGTGAGGAAGTCATTCTGATGTCAATGCTGTTTTCCTCAAGCTGACTGAAGACTGAGTGGAGGGCGGTGGAGAAGATAACTCAATACATCCACCAGCAAGAGCACAAATATTACCACTAAATCTTATGTAAATTACCCAGAGCCTCCAACAAAGCGCTGTAGCTGCATTATTTCTTTAGACCTCTATGACAGTAACCCTGGAAACAAAATTAAGAATGAACTTCCTCAGCTCCAAAGATTTTTTTTTTCTGATTTTCCTATCTTTTCCCACAGTGACCTTCACTCCAGCGCTGCTATCAATTCTGTGGCCCTTGACAGAAGTTTTCAGGGCCAGTCAAACCCCAAAATGTAGCATTTAGGTGCTACAGCTGACTGGACACCAGCAATCTAGAAAATACCCTTTTGGAGAATTACAGTATGTTCCCTTTTCCTTTCAGTGTTTACTGTACTATCCAAGCATTTATCCATTGTTATCCACTGTCCTTTCAAAACTCTGCTTTTTCAGATCAACAATACAATCCTGCAAAAAAAAAGTTGAGGTCAGACAGTTGTACACTGTTGTACAACAACAGTTACACGCCTTGTGAGGAATAATACTCTTTTAATAATGAGTCAATTTTGTTCTATGACTGTCCAATAATTTTTTGAAAAGATATTAAATGGAAATGAAGTTCTGTACAGTGACATAATACATTATCAAACCACTCTCTCTTTTTGCTTAATTGGGGATTTAGCAGGATTTAACATTCCTTGTAACCATCATACGCTTATCTCTCACTCTGAGATTACTGCAAAAAAAGTGATTTTTCTGAAAGTCATTATTTGGAATTTGCAAGATGAAAGTGTACTGAGGATTATATCAATCAATGGACATTGTTCATAACGTGTTAAATGACTGACTCATGTCAAGATAAATCATGTTTTTATCACTCATCATCAGATAATCTGTGGTACAACGCTATTGTGGTACATAATTATGCAAAGCTGCTTAACCTAGTTGCCTGACATTTTTCTGCAAATAGATAACTGTTATCTGGATAATGGAGTGTTTTGCTGTGAAAATGAACATTTCCGTTAACCAGAAGTGCAGTACTTGTGATTTATAATGACTTAAATTCACCCAAAGAACTTGTTGAACTCTTTTTCTTTAATTACAGCAAAACAAAGTGGTTCAGATACACACGTCTTAGCGTATTGGCTGTGCTGACAACTGTTGAATACATCTTTAATTTGTCTTATTTACTCGTATGCACAGAGGAGGATATCATATATAATGAGTTCCAGTATTATGAGCTGTCACAAATAACAGTGAACATAATTAAATTCTCCCTTATTGCCGAGACATCGTAGAGTCTCAGTCTAGTGCAGCTTTTATTCTCAGCAGTGAGCAGGGCAGGGTTGCTGAACCTGTTAAAAACTGACGGGATGTGGATGACAGGTACATGCTCAGGTATGCGCAGTGAAATACTTGTTAATGACCTGAAGCACAAATGCCACGCTACAGCGAATGATGAGTTCATTAATCCCGGCAGATCCTCCTCAAGGGTGTCTCATTGCTGAGTGACACCATCAAACCAAAACATAGCAGGGGATGTCTCACCTGTCACAGGGATATATGGCTTCAGGAATTTGTTCTAGCTTTGGCTGGTCTTGCTGTAAGGCACAACATTTATGGACGTAACTGAATCAAAGAATTCATGACTGTGGCTGCCCAGTTAACAAGACAGAACGTTCCAGTTCACTGTCCCCAAGAAGAAACAGCAACAGTGGCTGTCGCAGTAGAATTTATAATATTAACATTTTATTTTTAAAAGAAACTTTTACCAATGTAAGGTGAAAAAAATAGGCAAGAACTAAATCCAAAACATGTGCTTATGGCAATCTCAGAGCATTGCTGCAAAAGCTAAAAATACCACTCTGCTCTGTCAAACCTGAAAAAGCTCCAGTATGGACAGGACACAACCATACAATAGATTTATAACTCATATCTGCCTTTTTTCCCTGCTCATGGTAAACACCAATTGAGAGTCACAGATACATTTATCTGGCCCTATAATTGATTTTAAAAAGGGCATTTCAACTGTGAAATCTCACAGCAAACTCCACAACTAATGTCTTTAATTTCCTTTGACTCAGTGGAGCCAGTATCCTCTGCCAAATATAAATTTTCATCTGCATCTCAATTCGCTTAAAGCTCAGGTTTTTGGCCCAAGTTGGGAGCAGAGGGTGTGAGTGAGGGAAAAAGAGAAGGTCAGACTGCTTCCCAGCTGTTTCCCACACAGTCAGGTTCTGCTTGACTGCTATGCAATGTGTCAGGCAGCGTTCTGCAAAGTAAAAAGGAGTTGTAAAAATTAAACTAAAATGTTTATCATTTAAATACAAAAAAATCAGCACAAAAAATATTTGCAATATAATGACAGTGTATATTTAAAGTGACAAAGCAAAAGTACATGGTTTCAATCTCCTTGTTTTGTTGGTTTTTCCCCAACAGTCCCCTCTCAAGTGCGACTGGCATTGAGTAATAGATGTTTGAATGCAATGAAATAGAAGTTTTTTTATTCCTGCCTGATTTGTTCAATGGGTTACCATGAGTCTTCAGTGGTGAGTTGCCTCAGCCTTGTAATTGATTGTTCAGCTTTCTAACAGTATGTCACATGAGTATACATGTTTACATAGTAGTTGTGTTCTTTGACCACATATACGGGTCGGCTACTTAGGGTCAAACCTGAATGTTTTCTCAAAAGCCCTGAATCTTTTGCATTTTGAAAATGACATTGTACAATAATTCCTCTCTGTCTCTCTCTGACTGCACTGGCGTGTCATCTCTCTGCATGTGTGTCAATGTGCAGTACTGGAGTAAAACACCACCAACAGGCATGCAGCCTACATAGCCTGCCTTCAGGCGTGTTTCAATGTAACACATATATTTGAAAGTCAAATTCATTCATTTAATTTGTGAAAATCAAAGTTGATCTGTTTGCAATGATAGAAAGATACAGAGAAAAGGGAATGAAATTGACGAAAATAAAGGAGGACAGAGGATGGAGGAGAATATTGATGAGGGGGGGTCAAGAAAATGTCACAACATTGCACAAAGCAGAAGAAGGAGCGGGACAAGAGGAGAGAGATTATGAGGGGAGTGAAATGGAGTGAAAAGCAGAGAAGGAGGGAGGAGAATAATGTGTGATGAGGAGCCAGGAGGAGAGGAGTTGAGAATTGGTGAGAGGAGGACAGAAGTGGAAGTCTGTGTTTAAGGAGCGAGGAAGAAAGAAGAAAGGGATGAGTCAAAGAGAAAGTGAGGAAAAGAATGAAGGACCTACAGTCATGACCTACAGTCATGCCAATAAAGCTTATTGAAATTGAAATTGAATTGAAGGAGAAAAACAGGAAATGAGATGTGAAAATTTGTGGAGAAAGCAGGTTAAGGACGAGAGATGAAAATGTGTTGAGGAGAAAGGAGTGAAGAACAGGGGAGAGGGATAGCAGAGGTGCAGCCAGGAGCACATGTAAGAGTATAGATGTGAGGCAGGTCTTCTGGATCATACAAGACAGAGATCTGAACAGTGACTTCAACCAGCTGCTGAATGAATCTTGAGTGAGTTAAGACATTTGTTTGCATCACCAAAGGGTGTGAATTTGTGCGTTCTCTTGTGCCCTTTGTCTGGTTTAAGTTCTCAAAACATTACAGTAGAGGTGAAAAACATTTTGGTGTGCACTGAAGCAAAAAAAAGTTATTTCGTTGCACATGGGAGCAAAAACACATTTGGTTGCAGTCTCTGGGCTTAGCCCCAGATCTCCTCAACTCCTAGATCCGCCCCTGCCCTCTATCCAACTTAATGCTGCAGGCAGTCAAAGACTAAGGGGTTTGAAAACAATGACAATGTTTTATATTGGTTAACCAAACATAGATAACAGGCACTCTGCGAAGATGCTTGTGGAAACTTCTGAAGCATGACCAAGATTCATAACTGAAATTCCATTAGGAAACTTCACATGTTGGCAATGCAAGATGGCTGAGACTGGTTACCATTTTCAATTTCACACTCCTCTGATCTGAATTTCTTCTTCTCAGAAGTTCTGAGGGCAAAGGTGCTGAGGAGAGTCAACTGTCTACAGTGAGTACAACTGTCTGTAGATGAAGAACTCTAACTTCACTACCATTTAGGGAATTGTGGAAAATGTCAGGCCTCTCTGTTTGAGGAGATCTGACAGTCTGCAGAGTTCCTGCAGTTGTCAGGCTGTTGGTTTAAAAAAGTCTGTATTTCAAATATTAACTTTGAGGTAGACTAGTTGGTTTGGCTGTGTGTTTCCAGTCTATTTTATTTGGTCACAAATGTATTGATTGTGATCATCATTACTATTTGCTTTATGTTGTTATTGTGGTCTACTGTGGTTTTTGTAACCTCTATGTTAGATGGTCTGTATGCTGCTGCTGCTGCTGCTGTCTTGGCACGAGAGAACAAAAGATTTTTAATCTCAGCGAGATACTTCTCGCTGATCAAATAAAAGGAAGTCTTATAAGATTACTTTTTGCATTTGAAGTTAAGTTGAGTTTTTTTCATGAGCAGGCAAGTATTCTGAAACTTTTGTTACACACTGCACACTGTGATGAAGGTTTCTAGTCTGATACAAAAGAGTACAGTGTTGTTTTCAGACTCATCTGAGTTGACCTGGTGAAGAGAAAAATACAAAGGAACACTACAAAGCAGTAGAAAATACAAAAGTTTGAATGAAGTCTGCTAAAAAAAAACTGAACTTTTTCATACAGCTTGCCAGACATGCAATGACATCAAAGGATGTCTAATATCCAACTTAAATTCAATTTTCACTCTGTTGTTTCTTGTTTCATTAGAGGAGCATTGATGTGATATTTAAATATACTGATTTAAATTAAGTTAGATTAAGTAAGTGGTTCCCAAACTTTTCCTGGCATGTGTTTGAATTTATACAATAGTGCATTTTTAAAGATGTGATGTTTTCATTAATATTAGATTCATTAATATATGATTTCATTCAGTTAGTCAAACTTTGCTTAAATGTGGTATGTCCACTTAATCTATATTGTTGGGTATATGGTGGTGCAGTGATTAGCGCTGAAAATATCTGGGTTCCAACCCACAGGTCAGCTGGGGCCTTTCTGTGTGGACTTCAGAAGTGGAATTTGAATTTCAATGGAGATGAAACTCAGTCATCAACTCACCCACTGATGTCGGCCTCCTACATTCCACGTAGATCTAAAGACAGCTATTGTTCAATCAGTGATGACACATAGCAACAATCAGTGCATCAATCAACAGTGTATACCAATCAAGCAGTGCATCAATCAACAGTGTGCACCAATCAGTCAGTGAGACAGTTCATCAGGATATCAATCAATCATCACTCCACCAATCCACCCATTATTCTTCAACCTATGACCCATTTTATTTTCAGGGAATCACTAAATACCACTAAGAAAAAAGAGAGCAAGAAAGTCAAATTAGAGTGCAGATCCCCGCCAGGCAAGATATAGTGAAGCACCTACTGCAATGCCACCACAACTAGCAGATGCAACCAGCAGAGATTAGCAAACATCTGTGAACATTAACATGAGCCCCTCGTACATTGTCCCTAACTGAAATAAGATTTCATACTCAAGTAGTTGTTTATCACTTGTGGCCACTAACTGTGTCCTTAACTACCCTCTAATAAAGTCTAATAAGGGTTTAACAGTGGGAAATTTCTATTTTCTGTCTAACTTGAGTACAGCTTGTCACGTCTTATTAGTTTACTGTAAAATAAAATCCAACCATTATTTTTATAACATATAATATAAAGTAATTTTGTAATAATTGTTGTGTTGAATTGTTTTTCAAGGTTTTTCAAAAATTGTGAATCATAGAGCTCCTTCATCGTACAGTCATGAATGTGCACAAAAATTAGAATGATTGGTCCAGTAGTATTCAAGATTAGTTGCACACACGCAAGGCTTACACCTGAAGGGGATAATGAGATAAATGGGTACAAGACATCCTGAGCAGAAGAATAAATTGACCCATAAAACTTTTTAAAATGCAGGCTGACCTGTTTTGTGTCTCTCATATCATTAAGTTGTTCATCTTCCTGAATTTTCATGACTGTCTGAGAACTCGTGTAGTGTGGGCAACAAACTAACAGGACAGTGACATTAGAAGCATTAGCCACGAGTCCATGAGTCCAAGACAACCAAAATCACTAACTCAGCATGACCTTCAGATCTCAAGTTCCTGCAGAGTGCTGATCTTTGAGGGTTTTTGATTATGTAAGAATGAGGGGGTTCGAGCAGATACTGTGGGCGGCATGACAACTGCTGTGTTCCTGATTTTCTTTTCCATTTATTTCAGTCTTATCTTTTTCTTCCCTGTTGAGTAGGCTTACTGTGTAACACATTTTCATAACAAATATCTGGATTTTCCCACAGTCCAGATCAGATGAAACTGATTTTCAATCAGCTTTTATTTCCCCAGGCATCCAAAAGTAGTTTCCTGTTGCGTGAAGATCACCACACTACAATAAACAAGGTCTTCTTTTGACAAGCACAGCTCATAAAATGCTTCCAGTTATAGATAACAATTAGGAAGTTGTAAATTAAGTGTCTGTGCAGCAGATATTGTGATTTTAAAGGCAGGTTCCAACCAGACGTCTGTATTATTCTTTTAAAAAATATATATTTTCACAAGTTGAAAAAAAAGAATAATGACAATAATTAAAAATAAAAAAAATTCTACAGTTCTTTTCTGAGTGTGTCATTTGTCATGCAAAAGAGGAACGACATGTTTGCCTTGAGTTTGCTGTCTTTTGAGAGTCCTATACTGTCAACCAAACTCTAAACACATGCCTTAAAACTCAGATGTTTCAGTCTTTGTGTGCATTTCTCTGGTAATCCTGACATCAACACTTCCTCTGTATCTGGCACCATGCCCTGTAACCCAACACTAGAGACTCTTAAGCCTTGACTTCTCTGATTGAACATAAACACTGCTGGAGTTTCACAGGAAAACAGGGTTGCAGAGTCTCCCAAAAAAATGTAAGTCAATGGTGACCAGTTTTCAAATAGAAAAAACAGCCAAAGGCAGCTGTTCTTGTCAAACACAAATTGAATGTCCATGTTAGTTTGCATTTCTCAAGCTGCTTGGACGTGTTGTCAAATGAGACACATTGTTCACTAAGCAAATTCCCAGTGGTTGTAGTTTTTCCTTGGCCTCCAGCAGTGTCTGTAGTTGCTGCATGCGGTAGCTCCTTCAAACTTAGCTGCTTTTCACATTTAATCTGTTACTTTTTGGCTTTATTGCTGAAACACTTGTCACCTATGACAGAAACAAATTTGTAAGCATAAGAAAAGGAAGCCAGGGGTTTGGATTAAAGGGCAGCTGAGATGATCGACAGTGATACATGGACTTGCAATTGTATAGTGTCTTTCTAGTCTTCAGCACACCTTAAATAGTGCTCATAGCTGGCAGTAGTCCCTCTGAGGGAATGATTGGCTCACACCTCCTCTGATGTGGACACGAACAGATAACTTGAAGCCTGGCAAGATGGATGTGCTGTACATATTTTACATTTTGCACTCAAGTTGGTATTATTGCCTTCTGTTGTCTCCTGACAGCACCACTGAATAATGTGTCAAGTCTCTCCACCCAGTGAAGACTAAACTTGGCCATGACAAGCTGTGATTGGGCCCCAAGGATCTATGTCAGTGAGCCTGCTCAGTTGTATCTTCTATTACAGACTGTAAACATCCTGCTTATTCAGCTCTCCACTCTAGAGCTGTCTCTTATCAATGCAGCATTAGCTATCTAACAATAGCTTCAGCATCAGTTTTGAGCAGCTATGGAAGATTTCAAGATTTTTTCAACTGTGGTTCACAAATGATCTGGAGAAATTCCCAAGAACTCGCCGAAACAACTCTGACCGATGTCTTCTTCTGCATCAAACAGCACTATAACCCGAGTCTAATACTCCCAAGTCTCACTATCAACTTTTGGGCCAGTTTCCAACACATTCTCGACCGCCTCCAGTGCTGAATGACGTAATGAAGGGAATGAGGCTGTCCTGGGGTCCTGCTCCATTCAGGTGTTCAATATGTGATAAGAGCCAGAGTTAGATTATCCTTTCACGTCACGCCCCCACAGGCTGTGGCCACTCACCTGTGCCCTTAAAGCCCAAGCTCTCATCAAAGACCTGCAGGCTAACAGCTAAGCAAATAAATCATACAAGTAGGAAGGAGACACTACCACAGGAACATATGTGAATAGCCATGATGTAACCGGAGGTTGTCTCCCTCCTCGCCACTATTCGGCACTGTGCCAGCTTCCTCCCACCGTGATTGCTGGGCGGTGCCATGCGCACCGCTATATTCAGGTGTGTGTGGCCGCGCCCCGTCCTCTCTTCCGCTCCTCGCTCGCTCCCGTGGTGGCTGTGGCGTGGCGTGTCAGCCTTTGTTTGGCGTGCAGCTGTTTGGTGCGGCCGTCCCGTGTTTGCGATCGCCGTTGAGGCACACAAAACTTCTCTAACCCGCACAGCTGACTGCTTGTTCCGGGGGAGGCGGGAGTGGCTCGCTGGAGCCTCGCTGTGTCCAGCTACCGGTCCGCTCTGGCCGTATGTGTGTTAAAGCTGCGTCCTGTGAGGCTTGCATCCTCTGGTTGTCTATTTGCTGCATATGCCTGGCATTCCTGCGGCCTGTAACTGTGGCCCGCTACTGACCATCACTCCTGGAGCTGCGTTGCTGTTTTGGCTCTTTGTTCTGGCTCTTAGTCTTGGTTCTCTTAGTTTTGGCTCTCTTTGCTCTTTGTTTTGGTTCTTCTTCTAATTCTTCCAATTCTTATTTTTCTTTTTTTTCCTTTTTTTTTTGGCGTCTGGTTTTCCAGTTTAGTTTTTCTTTTGTTTGTTTGTATTTGTTTATTAAGGGGCGGACTACGTTATGGCCCGATGTGGCTGATCGCGGCCTGAGCCATCTGTGAGGTCTGGACTGATTTATGGCCTGTTCTGGGGCCTACATGATTGCCCCCGCCTACTGACCATGACCTATCTATTTTAAATACTGTATTCATTTGTTCTATTTGTGTTTTTTTGATTATTCTTTTCAATTAGTTAGTAATTTTTCTATATATTTTGGATATTAATCGTGATACATTGAATTAATTATTCATATTTTCTTGCATTTGATTCCAGTTTGGTTAAATTAGTTAATTCAATTATGGTTCTTTTGTGATTTTTGT